>CM065398.1:25375000-25455000 GCA_033060915.1 Euryodendron excelsum
AGTAACTGTAATTAGTTGAAATAGAAACTATGATCAATTCAAATGATAACTACCTTATTCTCCTTTGGCTTTGTTTATATACAATAAATAACATTGCTTATGATGAGGGTACTTTTATACAATCAGATAATTTGTTCATAATATTTATATAGAATAATGTAGTTAAATAAAAAAATTTATTTCAGATCATAGTACTAGTTATGATAATTCTTATTTATAAAATTATAAATTTTCTAAGAGAGTATAATTTTCTTTATAATAATAATAGAGTGAGATGGGACAAATCCAAAACAGGTGAGTTTTTGGGTATTTTTCTAAACCCATTATTCATTGAGCTTGGACGTACGACTGTTACCCAGGATTTTGGAAGGTCGTGGTTAGAGTGACCCACAAGTCGACCAGCAATAAAACAACCCTCTGTTGTTCCTCAAATTTATAGAGTATGCCATTTGAAAGTTGATACAAAAGATTTCTGATTGTCCGCCTGAGAGATATTACAGAGCAACTGTAGGAGGCTAGTGGCCACTGTCTTGGCTTTCCTTTTTGTTGCTTTGGAATATGTCTCCATTTCTCATTCCTTCATCTCTGAAGAGAAATGACTTCTAAAGGATCACCTCCATATCCACCTTAGGTTGAACAGTTTGTACAAAAACGAAGAGAGCTTATTGAAACAATGGACAGAACGATTTTTAGCTAAAAAAAAATTCAAATATAGTTAGATCTTAATGAAGAAAAGCTTGACTTACTCCGAAGGGAAGAACTCACAAGCCACATGATAGATGAGTGCGATGCTATTTTAAGACATTGTGATCCTATCATAGCAAGAAACCCACCACGAATCCTTCCATCATCAGAGAAGTCAATAGACTGTTTTATTGTGCATCTCTTTTTGACGTGTTGGTGGATCATAGTGAGTTGCCTAAGCTAAACAAGTCAAGAAGACTACAAGGAAAAGGTTTCAAAATATCATCAACGAATAGGGCTTTAAACTGGCACTACAAGAAATTTGACATTTAGCGAGGAACGTATTGGCGAGGGAACCAAATTTCACGCTAAAAATACCCTTTTAGCATGGATAACCATGATTCCTCACTAAAGCCTTCAAATGATCACATTTAGCGACAAACTAAAAAATTTCTGGCAAATACTCATTACAAAATCTCTGGTAGAAAATATTTTTTGGCGGGATGTGTGGCTGGAGAGTGAATTTGCAAGGACAAGTAAAATTCCTCACAAATGGTGATTGGGGAAAAAGTATTAGCGAGGGGTCGAATAGATTGTCGCTAATGGTTTTGAACAATTATTTTTTCGACAAAAGCATCTGGTTGCAAAAAAAACTTTAATACCTATTGGCGTCGAATTTTGTGCTCATCGCTGATTCTAAAAGTATAAACTTTTCGCAAGGTATACTATTCCTCGCTAGACGTATAATATAAAGACTTTAGTGAGGAACTAGTATGTTATAGCGACAAAATACAAATTTCTTTGCTAATGGTAACCACAAAAATAACTGGCAGGAATTTTTTGTTTGGCGGGAAAAAATTATTAGCGAGGAGACATAAATTTTCTTGCTAGTGGTGTTCAAGAATTAGTCTTTAGTAAGAAAATTATAGATATCTCGCCAAAAGGAGCAACCAGTTTTTAAGGGCATGATAATTAAGACTTTATATGACATGTGACTATGACTAATTTTAATACATTATTTCTACTTATAGAATATTAGTATAGTACTACTACTCCTAATTTAAAAAATTGCTATTTATACTTTGACGTGTGGGAAAATTAATAAATAAATGCATGAAACTAGTCTGTCCCTTTTTATGTAAAAACCAAATTATTTGGCATTTTCACTTAATAAATTATATTATATACAAAAACCTTTATAATAAATACATATCTATTAAATATATATTCATTTAACGTGGTTGTTTTACTGCAATTTAGAGTCATATGTTCAAAACATGGAAACAACATGTTCCTACACGGGAGGTAAGACTGCATAATCTTATGAAAATGTCTAAACCATTATGAGAAATTACTTTTTTTAATTTTTTTGATCAATCAGACCATGTTTTGGCGCAGCAGTAAGTTTGTTCCATTAAGCCTTGGGTTTCAGAAGTTCAAAGTACAGAAGGCCACATATATCTAACCATGCCCAAACTTGCAATATAGGAGCCTTGTGCACTAGACAAACATATGTCCACACGCTAGAGGTAAGATTGTGTACAATTGATCCTTCCTAGACCTCAAAGTGGGGGGAATCTCGTGCATTGAGTTATCCTTTTATATATTCACTCGTTGTGACTAATAATTGATTGAAGTTGAAATATTTAATTTTTTTTAACTAAATAATAAATATTTTATGTATTTCAACTTTTTTGGTGCCTAAATTTAGGTTCAATAACTAATAAATTGATCCATTGAAGTACTATAAACTGCCACTTCCACACAAATTCATCGGGCCATTTAGGGGTGTGCAAAAGAATATTTCATAATGGAGCTTATGTTTGATCATACTTTATGTCATTTGTCATAATGAACTCTACTGCATCTCTTTGAAAAATTGTGTATCTGTAATGGATTAACTCAAGACTGTACAAGCAGAATCGACCCAACTTGGCTTGGCCAAAATCGAGGAACTGACCCAAACCAATCTAAACCGAGTCGGATTGGTTTGGTCCGGTTCGGTTCCATGGGACGATTGGTTCGGTCCTGGGTCTAAAATCTTGGAACCGATAAAGATTGGTTTAGTTATGGGTTAGCCACCAACTTGAACTAAACCGACCCATGCACACCCCTAGGGCCAATCCCGAACCACACCGAGTCGAAATCGGTTACATTATTTTTTAACCTAAGATTGGTAGTTCAGATAGTGGGTCACTACCAAACCCGACCCATGAGCACCCCTAGTCCAAACCCATAATACCAAACTATTTTAAGTATCAACTTAAAAAAAAAGCCAAAAAAGTAACTATTAAGCAACCAATCCATTTGAGTGGTTCACAGGTCAACCTAGCCAGTCTATTCTACATTTGGAATCATGGACTTTCATATGTTTTGAATGAATAAATTTTAAAATAGGATTGATTTGCTAGGATTTGAAAAAGAAAAAAGAAAACCTTGAAATCCTTTGGCAATTAGTCAGATTTCATGTGAATTGGAAATAATTAATTCTTAATTGGCAGATAGTTACAATCTTGCCCTCCCTTTCTTTCTTTTTTTTTTTTCTAAATTTTTTCTGATTAGCCTATTCTAAGATCACTGTTGTCATCAAAATATTTTCCTTTTTAATTTCTCATTAAACAAATAAGAAGAATTAAAATTATTTATTTTAATTCTTGTAAATTAATTCTAAACACAAAAGGAGGATTATCTTAGAAACGCTTTCATTTGCTATTTTGAAATCCAATTAACAAGAATACTTCGTTTCAAACAGTGATTAAATTCAATTGGGTGATTTGTTTTCTTAAAATTTTTTATCAGCAAGTTTTTGAAAACCATCAATAAAATGCAACATCATTAATTTATTTCCCTCCATCTTTTTTTTTTTTTCAATTTTTCCCTCTATCTGATAAAATAGCGAAACCCCATTCCCTCCATAAGGATTTCTCCCAAAATTCGCGTTAGTCCCGACTGCAAGGGCGAGGTCCCAGTGGCGAAGGCAAGGTCGTGGGACATTGTGAAGGCAAGATATGGGCAATTTATGGCTTGTCGTTGGGGTTTTTTTTGGGGGTTTTGTCACAGGTCGATGCCAAAGGTTAAATTCGACCTGGGTTAATTCTTCACCAGCTAGGCTAGAGCCGAGGGAGGGGGAGTGGGTTTTCGCCGAGGTGCCCACTGATGCTCCATCGAGCTTGATCAAGGCTTGCTGGCGTGATTGGAACTTGGTTTTGAACTTTCAGTTGCAACAAGGGTTGTGAGAGGTGCCGTAGGGAGAAGGGGAGGTCTTGGTTGCTTTCAGGGCCTTGCCGAATTGTTTTTGGGTTTTGAATGTTCTTGGGGTCTTTTATGCTACAGGACATTCAAGAGGCACATGTTGGGCAAATAGTTGTTATTTTTGGTGTAGATGTGTTCTTCAGGTACCAATCACCATATCCATATAAGCAAACATACACCGGATTTTATTGATTGCTGTTTTTTTTTCTTGGGATATATGTCAAACAAGGCCAAAATGGACATTGATATGCTCCATAGAAGATTTAGTGTTTCTTGCTATTAGCACTAGACAATTATTCTATATTGGGATTTGGAGATATATAATTTCATCCTACACTGCTCATGTTGGTCTTTGCTTATTTTTTAGGTTTTCATTTTGTTGTATATTTATTATGATTTTGTGTTGCCAGGAGAAGCTTTTATTGATGGATCAGTTAGATACACCATGATTTCTATGAATGTCCTTGATTATTTTATATGTGATTTATATGTGATTTCTATGATTTATATGTGATTTTTCAGTTTAGTACAATTTACACTAAAATTCTTTTTACATTGATTATTTTCAATTGAATACAATTTAATAGTGGTTGTTACTATTAATTATTAACTGTTACATGTTAAAAAAAAAAAAAAACAGGGTTTGTTACTGTCATTCTTTTCAAAGCCATATTAATAATTTTTGTTATATGGAGTTTTTACAATTTCCCTGTTACAATAATATACAAGCTTATACACAAAAGTATAGGTTATTGTTTGCATTGTCTCAAGTGAATACTTGGCTTAAAAGATGGTATTCGTCCTTATCTTGAACCTTTTTGCATCTAATCTTGGATGGGCTTGTAGTGTTAGTGCATGTTTTGCACTTGTAAACGTTTTCTGAGATTGAACTCTTTTTTACCTAGTTAAGAAAAGAGAGGAAAAAAATCTGAAATTGAGCAGGCATCATGTATTTGAGCAAAACTATTGGGGTGAAAAGGCTTGAACGTAGTTTACCTTGAGCAAGGAACAATTGGGGTGAAAAGGTTGGAACCTAGTATACCTTGAGCAAGTGATGCGGATAGCATGCTTATGATTGGTGTATTATGTTAAGAAAAAATTAAGAAGAAAGTTAAAGTGAATATTGTCCTGCCATGCAAGTGGATGCAAGTGATGTTATGGATTTGAGTTTTCTCGACCCTCTTTCATGAGTAATTGATGCGGATAGCATAGTAGAGAACTACTTGGAGACCCGGGGGCGTCATTACGCCCATGCGGCGTGTGGGCCGGTGGTTAGTAAACTTTAATCGGCCGTAACTTTTGCTCTGTAACTCCGTTTTCTTATTATAATATGTTTTTGAAAAGCTAGTGACGAGCCGGAGGAAGGGAAAAACCATGAAATGGTTTTTTGGCCTAGGAAAACGTGAAAATGCTTTTAAGTGTATTTTTGGCCCGTTTAGTGTTTGGGCTTATTTTTTTGGGTTTTCGTAAGTTTTATTCTTTTAACTCAATTTGTCCCGGGCCTAGGGTTTCGTGCCGCGTATTTATACTCTTGTTTGTAACATTTTTCAGCAGTTTTTGGAATAATACAGCTTATGTGCGATTCTTGCACTATTCACCCTAATTGTTCGGTATTTTTGCAAATCAATGAACGTTTGATGCCTCTTGCCTGTTATTCTCTTGAATCTATAGGTTTTAGGGAAGAAATCTGACCCGGTATTCTTCGGAATCAACGGCTAGGGTTTGGTTAACGGCCCTGTATATTTGTCCACTACATCAGCAAGGAAAATTTAAAGCCACCACAGTTGGGATTACAGGGCTAGTATACTCCACAGTGCCACAGTGGATCATACTTCTCATTTCACTTTTGGTTGTTCAAAGGCAACAACTAATCATGACAACAAGAAAGAAACTATTAGCTGTCAATTGGAAAGAAATCTTGAGACCAAACCCTACTGACATGGAACCTAGTTTAGCTTGAGCAAGCAGAAATTAACAATTTGATTACATAATCTTATGAACAGGGAAATTTAAAGGCATCACAATTGAGGTAGCGGGGCTAGTGTCCTCCATAGTGGTTATACTTCCAGTTGCAAGGGATAAGTAGCAGAGTCAAGCACTAATGAATTTTGTCATATAGTTAAATCATTGCAAGAGATAGATCCAATGAGGAGTCCATTTAACCTGCTACCATAACTTCTTAAAGTAGAGGAGTAGATAACCTTGCCTTCTTCACCATTAGTTAGATTAATGATGTGGTCTCCTCACAAACATATAGGCACCGCATTTGGATTAGGGTGAAAAGGAGGCTCCAGCACAATTTAGTTTGAACGAGCCCTTATTGGGGGGACCAGTTTATAGGCAGGGTAAAGCTGTGGGGTGTAGTTCTTCTTTTCTTTTTGTAGCAGCTATTTCTTCTTCTTCTTCTTTTCACTCTTTGTTTTATAAAGTTCAGTCATTACTTTTGATGCTTGTTGCCTGCTTGGGTCATTCCTGCTGATGTTTTTTTGCCCAATTACTGGCTGTTATCTTTTTCCTTTTTTTTTTCCTGTTTGACTTTTATTTTTTATCCTTTATCTATCAGATGTTGTTTGTTTCCTCAATTTTTTTTAGATTACTATTGGACTGATAGAGAGATATAATTAATATGCGTTCTTCAAAAATTTTCCATTGTTACTACCATTGACTACCCTTCCATTGTTTAGTTCCAATAGTTGCTACACATAATCCTCTGCAGCTTAAAGATGTAGAGGGGGTAGCACCCTTAGCAATGGTTCTCTCATGCCATGCTTTCTTGACTTAGGTTATGAGTTATCAGCAGCATGGTTCAAACATGGCCAATAGTTGAGCATCATATTTCTTTTTATTATTTATGGACATGTACTTTATTTTCTCTTTAGCAATAATACTTTTTGGAATGTAACTATTTGATACCTTAGTATTTAATGAAGATGAATTTGATTGTGGTGAAGATGTTTCTGAAAATGGTGAGGGTGAGGATGAGAGCGAGAATGATGAATATGATGAATGAGATATGTATTTGGTTTTGAGTTAAAATTTATAAAGTTTCTAATTTTTAATTACCGTAATTATCATTCTCTACTAGTTATGAAGAAATTTATTTATTAGAATATTTTTTCTCTGTGACAAAATTTCTGCAGCCCTCCTCTTTGCAGTGGGGTTGTGCTATTGATAATGAGAAAATTGTGGTGTCAAGCTTGTTATTGTTGCCTTGTTGTCCCCAAAAGGGCTTTTGTAGCTCATGTTTATTACTGTTTTCAGGTTGGCAGTAGCATCTACTGCTTTGCTATCACATATTTCCTTTAAAAAAAGTGCACCTGCTTTGGAAACGCAAGCTTGTGTTGAGGTGTCTTATTTTCTAATTCTTGCATATTATGATTCTTATTATATAATTTTTTTATTCTTCTTAGCCATTGAGATTAAGAGTACTAATGCTAAACATGCATGTTGAAATTACTTACCCATGCAGACTTAGCTTTGTGCTCCTTTTTATGCTCTCTTTTGGTTTAGACTAGCAACTGTTGCATTTTTTAACAGGTTATGCTCTCCTCTTTGCACTGGGGCTATGCTTTTTTTTTCTTTTTTTTGTCTAATGCTTTTAAAGTCTATCTAGCCTTGACTCTCTAAACTTTTTGTTATGTAGATTGCCATGATTGGTGCTCGAAAGAAGTCATCTTTTCCTAATGGACCAATACCTGACAGCTAGCCACAACCCCAAACTCAACCGACACTGCATTCCCAAAGTGTATGTGCATTCCTAGACTCCTGGTGTTGACTATCATCATTTATAAAAATGCCTTGACCTTCTTTTGTAGTAGACAACCTAGAACAAAAAAGAGAAAACTAGATTTATCTGACTGCTGCTGCAGCAGCAGCAGCAGCATTGACTAATAGAAAAACATAGCACTTTGTTTTTTTCCTGCAGCACATGTTTTTCAAAACAGAGTACTCTGTCTCTCTTTTTTGTTTTTTTTTTTTGCAGCTGGTTCTTTGGCTGAATTGCAGGATCTGTGAAGGATAGAAAATCATTTCATGTATTAACAAATCTGTATATCAGCCCCAAAAGTGTACTACATTTACAGGACCTAGATATACTCTTGCATATTTCATTTCTTTCATACCCTTGCAATAGGCACTCCCTATACATTCAATCTTTCGTTGTCCCCAACACAAATACAAAGATAATACGAATTGATAATCTCCATGTCCACTCACTCACTAATTCAGTCATTGTTAGAAAAGATAATGAAAAGTCTTAGAAGCTCTTTGGTGCTTAGTCATTACTTTTTCTTTTGTGGGTCTTTATGCCCTTGTACTTCCCTTTTGATTGGCTATGAAAATCCAATATCAGTGAGGAAGTAGAAGACAACTCCTCAATACTGACAGATCACTAACACGAGCCTAAGCTATTTCGAACATCTCAACACCCTTTGAGCACATAATTAAGCTATTGTAAATATCTGAAAACTATGTAAGCAAGTAGCATAAGCTACACTTCCTCCGTAATTACCTTATTGAGCTTATGCTTTCTGTAAATCCAAGTTACAAAGTTTCTGTAATTGCTTGCTTTTGTAGTTAAATATAAATAATGAGCTAACCATCGTACTAATTTATAAAGGATGGTATGGTATTGATTTGTAGATAGCCATGATTGGTGCTAAAAAAAAAAAAGTCATCTTTCAGTGCTGCACCAATGCCTGGCAGCCAGCCACAATCCCAAACTCAGCCGGTATTGCAACCACAAAGTGTAAGTGTATTCCTGATACTGCAATCGCCAGTCACCATAGTAAACATCTAAGCTGAACAAAAGTACAAAATATAACATCCCCTTATTTCTTTCTGCATAATCAGTTTGGTTGAGTTGAAAATTTATTAGCCTTCTGTTTTACTTTTTTCCCTATGGTAAGTTTGTGTGAAAGAAAATTTTTCCAGGTGTACAACACTCTTTTGCAATGAATTCCATATATAAATAGCTTTGTATATGTTGAGAAGTGAAGGAAAATCTTTTTTGTTGCTGCCATTTTCTGCACTTTCTTCTCTTATTTCTTAATGGTATGGTATTGTATGGTGTCCATATGAAGGTATCCATGATTGGCACTCAGAAAAGGTCATCTTTCAGAATTGGAAAAATGCTTGGAAACCAGCCAGAGTCACAAACTAATATACTACATTGATGTTTATATATATTTGAATACACCTATTCTTTCATTTCATCTTTATCTAATATCTCATAATTTATAAAATGCAGATACATGAAGTGAAGAAAAAGAGATGGCTCCAGAAGGCTTATAACACCCACAAGGAAATACAAAAGGCATATAACACCCAAGAGGTAATTATGCCAACCTTAAAGCAATAGCCAAATTCTCCAATAAAAAATTAGTATAAATATTTTTTTTTGTGTACGCGCATTCTCACTTGGCTATATGTCAAATTGTGTGTCTAATTCTATAGAAGCGTCCCAATGAAATTTTGCATATTTATTGTGCCTGAAAGTATTACTCATATTCGTAGGTTGAAATGATGAAAGCAGAAGTACGCCTCCTTCATTCCAAGCTACCATATCATGTTATTGCACAGGGCACTATAATTAGTAAAGATCTAACAAAAGTAGTAGGTGGAATGCAACTTGGACGTGATTTTAGAGAATTATACATTGAGAAGGCAGTGAAACCTCATAAGTTCTAGGTAGGCCTCAGGAAGGTGTCAATACAGTGGGAAAAGCTATCAAAACAACTGTTGCTTGACAATCTCTCCATGTATATTAGATTTACCACAAATTTTATATTTTTAAGTTCATTATCCAATGCTTATATTAGTTATCTAATAAAAAATTCTTTCATGCCTTACCTTGACACCAGAATGCTCTTATGGGCAGACAATTATTTCGGGAATGGGAGAGCTACATTTGGATATATATGTTGAATGCATTCGGAGGGAGTATAATTTGCCAAGTTCTTCCCTATTTATACCATTATAGATACTTCTCAATGAAAATGTAATTCTGTTATTCGCATTTTCCTAATTTCCTCTTGCATTTACCCTTATGCAGGTTGATGCAACCTTTGGAAAGCCTCGTGTTAACTCCAGAGAGACTGTTACTCAACGTGCTAAATTTGACTATTTACACAAGAAGCAAACTGGAGTGCAAGGTCAATACGAAAGGGTGTGTGGGTAAGCATAAAAGATTCTCCTTTACTCCTCTTCTTGGCAGGTTATTTTGATTATGTTAATATTGGTTAAATAAGGACTGGTAATTTATATGGATTTGAATTTTAAAAAAAGAATAGAAAATAAAAAGATGAATTAACCATCTCGTTACTGCCCTATTATTTGTATTTTCATGATATTATTTGTGTCAGATTGAGAAGTGTAAATTGATCATTGCATTACCATAACTCAGAAGAACCATCGATGTTGCAATGTAGGATGCTCATGAATCCCTTCTTATATTTGTAAACTAATAGTGGTCAACTGACTCAATTGAGCCCTTTTCAAGGCCTTGCAACGTGCATTACAAAGGCCCTGTTTATTGTTTTGATTTTCATTCCAAAGCAGTTAGTTATTGATATGTTGTTGGAGGTCTATCACCTGTTCCACAACCTAATGTAATTCCCCCCCCCCTGGTCTGTCATCTTTCTTTCACTATCAGACTTGATCGAAACCCAATATACTTCTTTTTTTTTTTTTTGGCTGTCATTAGTGACAGTGATTTTGGTCAAAAAGACAGAACTTTTCTGATATAGCACAAGCTTCAACAACCATTTAGGAACCAACTAGTGCAAACATTATATGGGCTTTTAACAGTTGTACATTATTTATATTATGCATTTCACAGGTACATTTGTAACATTTGGCTTAAGTTAGTATTTAAAATTTTTATTGCAAGTATATAGAACCACTTCGTCATGGGTCACCCACTAAGTTTGAATTTTAAAACATGATTGTGGGACAAGCTATACCATCAAATTTATCCCAACAATCGAGAAGGGTTTGACATTTCATACAGCCGCTCTCTCTCTTTCTGTCTATCTCTCGCTCTTGCTCTTCCTCCATTACGATCGACCTCACTTTTAGGTGCCATCTACCAGCATCTTCATACTCGGCTTTGCTGCTGCTCTTGCTATCACAGTAAGCCATCTCTCTCTCTCTCTCTCTCTCTCTCTCTCTCTCTCTCTCTCTCTCTCTCTCTCTCTCTCTCTCTCATAGGAACATTAATTCTGAAAATTTTCATGATTTTGCCATGGCTTAGAATATTTTTGTTGCATTATTTCCTTCTTGTTTTCAGTTTTTGTTTCGTAGCTTTAGGCATCAGTTGATATCATATCGTATCCCTCATTTTTTTCCTTTTTTCCAGCTAATCATCTTTGATTTTTTCCCATTTGATTTTAATTAGAATAAGTAATCATTTTAATGTGTTTTTTATTCATCTCCATCTCTGATTTCGATTTTGACTATGGTTGTTCTTAATTTTTTTGGACCAGGAGAGCAGCTTGGACGATCCATCGATTGTGGGTTTCTGGTTTGTTATTCTTCTTCTTTTTGTTTCCAGGTAATAATTGTTTAATCTAATTTGTTGAGTAATTTATAGTTAGCTTCCTCTTTTCATTTTCATTTGATGGTTGAAACTTTTTCCCCTGTTTGTTGTTTTACAATTTCCTCTTTATGTTTGATTGGGTGTTTGTTTATTCTGTTTGTATTATCTTTTCCCTCTTCCTCTTTTTTATTTTTATTTTATATGAATTATGTCTTCTCTTGTTTTGTTTTCTTCAGAGGGATGACTTTGATCATTGACTCATTTTGAATCTCTGGTTTTGTTGATATTCTTCGAGGTATTTATTTTCTATTTTTTGTCGTTTCTTATTGCTTTTTTTGTTTGCTTTCTATTTGCTGGTTGGATTTTTTTTTAAAAAAAATTTCTTTTTTGTTTTTTAAGATCTATCTCTATCGTATGTGTACTTTTCCTGTTTGTTTTCTATTTTGCTCTGTTTTCTTTTTGGTTTGTTTTTTTCAAATGTCATTCATCTTTGAAATTTGTGTTATATGACTACCTATATATGCGGGTAAATATATGTATTATCTATATATATAGACAGATAGGAGAATTTGGTACTATAACTTAAGTTATGGTAGAATGCACACTAGAAAACTATTTGGTAAATTGCTTCATAGAGTAGATTATCTAATCGGCTCATATATTTATTTATTTCTTAACCTAGAGAGAAGTTTTATAATGAGTTGTATTTATCATGAAAAATTATCACATTATAAAGTTTAAAAGATGAAACAACAAAGCCAGTTGAAATACCTTGTTAAACAATCAATTTCCGTTGACCTGTGTCCGGACATGTGTCCGGACACTGTAAAAGGGTTCCGTGACAATCCGGACTCCTGTTTAAGGCGTTCCGTAAGTACCAGAAGTTTGTGCAGGGTGTGTCCGGACACTGTAATATTTCATACATCCGACAGGTTAAATAGGTGTTTTTTTGGTTTATTTACAAATATGTTTTCACACACACACACACACACACACACACACACACACACACACACACACATGTTTGGGTTTAATGGTAATTTTTTATTTTGTAGGTTCCGGATGCATCCAGTGGCCACCATGCATTTAGAGAGTTGGTGGGTGAGGACACTACACTGTCTCGCCCCAATTCTACACCGTCATCTCCTTCTCCACAAGCTGCTGGTGATGAGGTATTAAGTACAACTTATTGACATACATGTACACAATCACACACATGGTTGAGGTTAGGAGTGAGCCTACTGAAAACCCTTAGTGCATGGTGTTAGGAGGTTAAGGGTGACCCTACTGAAAACCTGGATTTGTGTTGAGGTTATGCTTGAGGTTAGGGGTGAGCCTACTGAAAACTCTTAATGTCATCATGGTTTTATTTCTTGAAACAAATCTCCTATTAAGGAAAAAATTAATTCACTCTTGCATATGCACCATCTGACTACTTACAAAAGTTTCCCAAACTTTATCACAAAAAAATGACGCATTCTTTTATTCAAACAGATCAAACTTGAAGTGCAGGAAAAAAAAATATGTACTGACCAAAAAGAAAAATTGACCAGGCATTCTTTTCTCCAGATTGACTTGAAACCCAGTGAACACCAATACCCAGTTCTATACTTTGAGACAATGGATCGATATGGTTGCTCAATAGTTATGAGCATCACTTACGACACTTGACTAATTGATCATTGGCTAATTGAATTTATCTTAGACTTGTTAGCATCAAGGCAAAGTCAAAAAAATTAAGAAACTAACCAAAAAATGAATTAAATTAATTAATAAATGAAATATAGAGTACTAGATTTCAGTGTCAGCATCATGCAAAATCAATGATGGTGTAAGCAAGATTCAAGTTTTAGTAGCTTCAAGCCATCAACTTTTTTTTCCTTTTGCTGCATGATGTAAAACTATAGTACATTGTAGCACCATAACTGGCTGGGTTTCAAATCAACTCTTATTTTTCCTTTTGCTTTTGTTTTCCCAGTTTTCCTTTGTTTTTATCCTTCCTTCCTTCTTGAAGAGTCCTTTGACTTCAAGGGCAGAGACAGAGGGGAAGATATCATTTTCTTTAGCCGTCTTTGAGAAAAATGACTAGTTCTGGAAACTGTCTGGTTGTATTTAGCTAAAAAAAATATTAGCTGCAATGCAACTTTAGGTAACTGGCTGCTCATGAACTGATACTATAGGTGTTTGCATGCATATTTATGTTGTCTGAAAACAAGTACACACATGAGTGGTTGTTAAAACAATCTAAAAATAGGAAAAATGCTAGCAAACCATAATTAACGTAACAGCCAACAAGGGGCATCCTTTTTTCTTTCTTCCTTCCTTTCCTTTCCTTTTCTTTTCTTCTTTTTCTCTTTTCTAAAGCACTAAAGCCTAAAATAAGGCTTATATCTTATTGAGGATACATTGCTTGGGAAACCCATGGCTGGACCCACATCTAAGGGAAAAAGAGTCGCTCAATAAACGTGAGCAATCTTCTCTGTGAGCCAGATTAATTTACCAGCCACTCTAGCTTTTAAATGGATAGAAGGGACTAATTTAAAATACCAACTATGGAAGGAGATAAGAATTGCACCATTATCTGCTGAAGCTGATTCACAACAACCTACAAAAAATGCCAAGTTTTGAAATCAATTAGTAAATAAGTAGAACCACTAAAAGCTTAGGTGAGCATCCACAAGTAGAAGAGCTTGAATATAGTAGAAAGGTAGATAAGCTGCCAAATAGTGGCAAAATTAAGCTGTCATGAATTTGCTTATTTTAATTTCCTTACAACCATCTATCTTATATTTCAGGTGGGTTTTTTTTAAAAAAATGTCAATCTCTTACAAATGAATGCAACAACTAAAAGTTATTTTGATCACGATTCAACTGCCAAGGTCAGTTTCCAAATCTCCTATGTATCTATCATTCCTACCCATTAAAGTCCAAATCAATAGTGGGTCCCAGCACTTTGTACATATACACATTCTAAACCAAAGAATAAGTCTTGTGCATTGCTGGTGTTGGTGGGTTAGTAACCGTCTGGGATAAAACACAAGTAGTCTTGCACAAACTCTTTAGATGGTTGTAATGATATGATTCAAATTTTACCCATTTTCAATACTAGTAGATTGTCTCCTTGCTTATCTCTTAAGCTAATACTTTTTTTCCACTCGAATAGTGAACTTTTAATGAAATTGTAATTATATATTTGTGATTGTAGGACACTATAAAAGTATAGTTGCATTGTGTTGGTGTTTCGAAAGTAAAGCTTGTAGAGGGAGTTGGAATGGACCCTTTGTCAAAAGTGGATACCGAACCATTGGGCCTTGATTTTTCAAAAATGTTTGTTGAATTGAAAAAAAAAGACTAAAGCCCTTTTGGAAAATCTCATTATGGCATTAAAACTGTTGGAGAATCAGTTAGTCGATGTGTTGTTTGGCGGTCTTGTGATGTATATTATCTTTTCATTTTATTAGTTGATTTAATTGAATGCATATACTTTCTCTGATTTATTATATTGTATATCATTAATATTTGATTTTTTTACAGGTCATACCAAGAGAGTGACAATAGACAGACCCGCTGTGGGTGATGGGTAGCGTGCTTAATATATTGAAGGGATTTTATGTTAGGCCACGTTATGATGGGCGTATCTACCTTAATTTGTGAAGTGATTTTCTCTAGTTGACATTATGATAGGTATCTACATTAGTTTTGGAAAATTGTAGTTCACAAATCTGTGTATGGGGATTTTATTTACTTTGATTTTGTGTTTGGAGATATATAGGTATCTACTTTAATCGTGTATGGAGATTTAATGTTTGATCTTAATACAATTTGGAATTATTTACATTTTAGACATGGATGAATTTGAATGGCTATTGTTTTTGTTGCTAGAAAAAATTTATAGGTAAATTATTGAAAAAAAAAAAGGGTTATTGCCAATGCTTTCATGACAAAATTAGTTGATTATTAGCAACAATTGATTGGAAGCATCACAAATAGTATCTTTGATGTCATCAGCTACAGCTATTAACCACGGCTACTAACTGTCGCTAAAAATTTGCTTGGTCTTATTCATTTTGTGACTGCCCTAATTGTCGCTAAAGAAAATACTTTGCCGTCTCTAATTCCTTTTGTGGCCCTACTTTTAACTACTCCCCTCATGTCATCGCCATGCCGTTGCCAATAATCTTTTGTGATGGCTTGTGAAACATTAGCAACGGCATCCCCGACGCAAAAGGTCTAATTTCTAGTAT
Organism: Euryodendron excelsum; assembly: GCA_033060915.1. Lineage (NCBI taxonomy): Eukaryota > Viridiplantae > Streptophyta > Magnoliopsida > Ericales > Pentaphylacaceae > Euryodendron > Euryodendron excelsum. Next base: position 25,390,718 of record CM065398.1, read on the forward strand.
TGAAAAAAGACTTTTAGTGATGCAAATAGTATATCGCAAAATGTAAAATAGTTTTGTTGACATTTAAATTTTTGCGAGGAGGGAGTTCAATGCCAAAAAATGGCATGTAGTAACGAGAAAACATTGTCACTAAAATTTTTAATTTTTTGCGACGAAATCATTGGTCGCGAAATCTTGTCTCTTTAACTTATTAATAACACTTTTAGCGATGAAAATAGGCTTTTAGCGTCGAATTATTTTATCCTTTAGCAAGGACATCCTTTTATTACAAAAGTATTAAGTTTTGGCGTCAGAACTATTTTCTTGCTTAAATTACACAATTGGCGAGGAATCACACGTTCGTAGCAAAAAAGAATCTGAGACGACCCTTTAACAACGAGCTAGCGATGAGTGAAATTTCTTTGCAAAAAAATTTTAGCAACGAATATGTGGCTTTTAGTGACAAATTGTTTCCTCGCTAAAAGACCAATTTCTTGTAGTGTGATATCCACCTCAGGTTGAATGGTTTGTACAAAAACAAAGAGAGCTTGTTGAAATGATGAACAGAACAGTTTTACCTAAAACAAAACATCAAACATGGTTAGATCTTAGTGAAAGAGAGCTCAACTTGCTCCAACGAGAAGAACTCACGAGCCATCTAATAGATGAGTGCAATGCTATTCTTAGACATTGTGATGCTCTCGTAGCAAGAAACCCACCACGAATCCTTCCATCATCAGAGAGTGACATCAGAGAAGTCATTACACTATTTTATTGTGCATCGCTTTTTGATGCGTCGGTGGATCACAGTAAGTTGTCTGAGCTAAACAAGTCAAGAAGACTAGAAGAAAAAGGTTTAAAAAATATCATCAACGAAGAGGGCTTTAAACTAATAGGAGGATTGAGGAGGCAGATGATATTGGAATATGAAGATGAACCAAAAACGCATTCGCAGAGGTTGCAAGCATTCTCAACATTGGGGGCACTAGTTACAAAATCAAGTTCAAGTAATTAATTAAGTTTCTACGATCATTTGTAACATTTCCAGTATTAATTCAGTAATGTAGTTCTAATTAGTTGTAACAAATTTACAATGTGCAGATCTTGAACTAAGGGCCCTTCTACATGATATTTTGAATTCTGAGCGCGCCGCTATGGTTCAAGAAGCATTTGGGTAGCATAGCGAGAAGAATGTGATGAGAGAATAAAAAACTTACCTCTTAATTTAAATTGCGGAGACGGCCTCGACCTAAGCATTTGCCTTTTGACAAGGCTCGAGGAAGACTGGACCAAGACCGAACTAGGCCGGACGAGCCGAATTTACATCTCTAAAGTTGCTACCACTGTTCCTAAAAAATGGATAGATGTTAGACATTTTAACATATGCTTAAAAATTATAGACATAAATGTAATCTTTTTAGAAAAAATTAATCTTTACCCCTTGTTGTAAATCGTAAATGCCATCTACACTTCACCCTTTGAATGCCCTGTGATTTTAAATAGAGTGAAACTATCAACTTCTCCACCAAACTTCACAGAAGAAAAATTGGAATAAATTAAGAAAAAAGAAAAAAAAGAGAAAAGAATTAGGAAAACACATGTAGTAAAATTGGAATTGGGAAAAAAGACAAAAGAAAAGAAAAGAAAATTAGAGAGACTAAATTGGCTTGAGTAAAGCACATTTTGACCAACTTCGTTATGTACTTTTAAGAAATTGAGTCCAAATTTTATTCATAGAAAATGGTTAAAAAATAAATAAAATAAAAGGCAGGATAAGAATTGTGGTGTTTATAATATTGTTATAACAATACATAATTGTAAATTCAAAGTTCAATAATGAGAGAGATTCCTGCTAATAAAGGGAGGGCATGGGAGGAGATAGATGTGGACCGACATGTTAGAAGGAAAATACTGGAGGGATTATTATTATACCAAACACATCACCCAAGTGTTCCATCAGTTCAAAACAATTAATGGTAGTATAAATTATCGTTTTAAAATTTAAATGGGGTTTATTTCAAAATATGATTGGACAATTCATTAACCAGTAAGTCAAATAGACGACCATATCTCTACCTTGGTCATGGATTAAAAAAAGGTAGAAAAAAAAACTCACTAGAAGGTGGGAATTCTTGAAAAGATTGAGTTGTTTTTGGTGAAAAAAAATTACTATAAATATAACCCATAGTTATCATAAATGTAAAATGCAGAGACACGGTTACTACAAATATGAACACATTTTGTGATAATTGTTATTATATTGATTTGTAACATTAATTAGTTGAAATAGAAACTATGATCAATTCAAATGATAACTACCTTGTTCTCCTTTGGTTTTGTTTATATACAATAAGTAACATAGTTTATGATGAGGGTACATTTATACAAAAAGATAATTTGTATATAATATTTATATAGAATATTAAATTGAAATAAAAATGTTTATTTCAGATCATAGTACTAGTTATGATAATTCTTAGTTATAAAATTATAAATTTTCTAAGAGAGTATAATTTGCTTTATAATAATAACAGAGTGAGATGGGACAACTCCCAAACAGGTGAGCTTGTAGGAATTTTTCTAAACCCATTACTCATTGAGCTTGGCCGTACGACCGTTGCCCAAGATTTTGGAAGGCCACTGTCAGAGTGATCCACAAGTCGACCGGCAATAAAATGACCCTCAGTTGTTCGTCAAATTTGTAGAGTATGCCATTTGAAAGCTGATACAAAAGATTTCTAATTGTTCGCCTAAGAGATATTACAGGGGGACTGTAGGAGGCTAGTGGTCACTATCTTGGCTTTCCTATTTGTTCATTTGGAATTTGTTTCCATTTCTCATTTCTTCATCTCTGAAGAGAAATGACTTCTCAAGGATCAACTCCATATCCACCTTAGGTTGAACGGTTTGTACAAAAACGAAGAGAGTTTCTTGAAACGATGGACAAAATAGTTTCAACTAAAATAAAACGTCAAACATGGTTAGATCTTAGTGAAGAAGAGCTCGACTTGCTCCGAAGGGAAGAACTCATAATAGATAGGTGCGATGCTATTCTAAGACATTGTGATGCTATCGTAGAAAGAAACCCACCACGAATCCTTTCATCATCAGAGAGTGACATCAGAGAAGTCATTACTTTGTTTTATTGTGCATCGCTTTTTGATGCGTCGGTGGATCACAGTGAGTTGTCTGAGCTAAACAAGTCAAGAAGACTAGAAGAAAAAGGTTTAAAAAATATCATCAACGAAGAGGGCTTTAAACTAATAGGAGGATTGAGGAGGCAGATGATATTGGAATATGAAGATGAACCAAAAACGCATTCGCAGATGTTGCAAGCATTCTCAACATTGGGGGCACAAGTTACAGAATCAAGTTCAAGTAATTAATTAAGTTTCAAGGATCATTTGTAACATTTCTAGTATTAATTCGCTAATGTAGTTTTAATTAGTTGTAACAAATTTACAATGTGTAGATCTTGAGCTGAGGGCACTTTTACATGATATTCTGAATTCTGAGCGGGCCGCGATGGTTGAAAAAGCATTTGGATAGCATAGCAAGAAGAAGGTGAGGAGAGAATAAAAAACTTACTTATTAATTTAAACTATGGGGAGGGCCTCGACCTAAGCATTTGTCTTTTGCTAGGGCCCAAGCCAGACGGGCCCAACACCGAACCAGGCCAGACGAGCCGAATTTACATCTCTAAAGTTGCTACCACCATTCATAAAAAATGGATAGATGTTAAACATTTTAACATATGCATAAAAATTATAGATATAAATGAAATCTTTTTAGAAACAATTAATCTTTACCCCTTGTGGTAAATCATAAATGAGAATCATGCTCCTCTTTAGTTCTAGAAACTGAAAATTCCCAGTTGAATGCAAAAATATATATAATCTCATTAAAATCTGCCACATCATTATAAATTTGAAGAGTTTGAAACATTGTCTCAATATATTTTGAATTTAATCTAAAGCTTTAATGACATAATCTTTGACGGTCAATAAATTTTTGAACTAAAGACCTTCGATTCTACCGGGAACAAGAGAAGTGACGAACATTTTCCAGAAGATTCCCATAGCAAGAGAAAGAGCTATCTTTCCCTTCCGAGTCCCGCCGTCCAATACAATAATTTGTATTTATGATTTTCAATAGCTCGTATGTGTTTTATGCTTATCATAAATTACCCAAAAGGACCACCCTTCTAATCACAAATGAACAACCCAAATACTCATTGTGACATGAAGTCATGAAGCTAAAAGGCCAATCACAACTCTACAGTTGACCTTTTAAGTTTGGGTTTTCTTTGGTATCTTGGAGGATTTTTTAAGATAATGATAACTTACAATCTCATCTATTTGATCAGAGAAGTTGAATGTAAATTTTCTAAAAGATTGAGGTGCTTTGAGGAAAAAGATGCGAGTTTGAAACCACATTGAATAATGAGGTTTCAAGGTGGGCTCAACTTACTATCCACCAAACACCATGGTGATAGGAAGAGTACCAGTTGGGGTGGAATAATACTAGGGTATCAACAAGTTCTTTTATTTTAATTGATAAAACTAGAGCCCATGAGAAATATTGTAGTTGTTGAGATTTGAAATATCATTAGAAAACACTAAAAACTACCTTTGTCTCATTTATTACTTGTTTTTTTCTAAAAAGTTTCTTAAAATAAATATAATAGAAAAACAAACTTAAAAAAAACTTGGACAGGGTATTTGGTAACATGTTAAAAAAACTGACTTTATTCCAAAAAAGTGATTGGTACCAACTTAAAACTTTTTTGGCTTTTTCATATGTAAATGACAACATTAACCTTCAAATTATTCTTGTAGGTATTTTGTAATCAAGGGACACAGGCCATTGGAGTAATCGTCAAGCTTCTCGACGATCCATGACCTTTAATAGCATTATTTTGCTTTGGTTGCAATCATCTGACCATTGATTGAAGCTACTGGTACCACCTTCATCCCAAACTCCCAATCCATTCCCAACCTTCAATTACCCATTCTCGCCTACCTTAATTTGTAGTGGTGGTGGTTAGAGATGGAGGGGAAGAAAAGAAGTAGACAATAAGTTGTCATCTTGTGGTAGTGGTGATGGAGATGGAGAGGAAGAAGAGAAGAGGGAGGGACAGGAGGCCCTCGTTGGGCGATGCCTTCATGGCGGTAGACCGAAAGCAGAGAAGGAAAAGAAGAGATCAAGGAGAGAGAGTCGATTGACAAATAGAAGGAAGAGAGAGAAGATGAACATGGGTTTGGGTTCTATTTTGGGTGTTTATATAGGGAGTTAGGTGTCATTTATCTAAAATGGATGTGGGTAAAATTGGTAGTTCACGTATTTCATTTAAATCACTGTTCATCCACTATAGTGAAAAAGCTCAAAAGCATCCAAAAGCCAAGCTTTTGTCTTCTTGGCTTATTGGGCGAAAAAAGCTTAAAAAGCATGGCAACAAAGAGCCCAAAAAGCTTCCTACCAAACGGTGAGTGCTTTTTTTTTTTTTTTTTTTTTTTAAGGTTTTAAGCACAAAACTTATAAGAAAAACCAAACTAAACAGCCTTTAGTCTCAGACACACATCTGGTTTTCGAATCTTGATGACTTTCCTCTGGCATAATGTTTTTAATTTCTTTGGGTGGTTGCTATGGGTCCCTGTACTCATAACTTGTGAATCCATAAAGTGCAATGATATAATGTCCTAAAGTGCATTGATATAACGTAGGGATAAATGCTGTTTCGTTTTCGATCTTACTCAGCGGCCCAATTAAATTGTAAATTATGCATTGTCGCGCCCCGGTTTTTGGGAGTCCAATGTCCTTTCGGTTCGGAGACCCTAAAGCACGGAACTCTGTCACTAGAACTCGTCCTCCTAGAAGGACAAGTGCGACTAGGTTTGAAAATTGATTTGACTAAGGGCTTTTTTATACTAATAGGAGTCACCACCTAACTTGATAAAGGTGAGTTAGGGCACCTAAAACTAAGTGTTAATCCGAAGATTAAGCTTAGAGTTTTTGAAAAGGTTTTTTTGAAAATTCCCTCAAGAGAAGGTTTTTAAAAAAATAGGTCATTTCGCAACCTTTGGAAATGTTTAAGCCCTTTTTGAAATAACTCCATTTTGGCCTTTCGAAAACGGAAATCTAAGGTTTGGGGGTTGGTTACGTGTAGGGAAGATATCCTAAGATCATCACCCTACCTCGCCCTTTCGGTACCTACATGTCTAGTTACCTTTGGTTCACTCACTAGAATAATCGGTTACCATTGTCCACTTAATATCCACTTTAGAATTTTAAAAACAGGGTTTAATCATCTCTTTTCGGATGGATGATGCATGATGCAAGTTTTTAAAAAAAGTTTGAAAATGATAGGGGTTTTGAAAGAGTTTTGAATAGAAACTTTGGATTGATTAGAATTTTTAAAAAAGGGGATTGGGGTTGACATAGAAGTTATGACCGCACCATTTTAGGTTACCTACGTATCTCATTTGGCGAGAATCAGGTCATTCGTAGTTCGGGCAAGAGCCTGATGGAAAATATGTGTAATAGGGCCTTTGGAAGGTTTGAAGACACTTTGGGTCTTTGAAAAAGTTTAAGACACTTTGAGGTCTTTGGAAAGTTTAAGACACTTTGTGGTCTTGGAAGTTAAAAACTCTTTGTGGTCTTGGAAGTTGAAGACTCTTTGTGGTCTTGGAAGTTTTGACTTGTAATTGGATGGTGGAGTGTTTTAAAAATGTTTTTAAATCAACTTAAGGGAGTTTTGCAAAAATGCTTTGGCTTGACTCAAGAGAACTTGAAGTATTTTTGAAGTCTTATTTTGAAAATCTAGGAGGCATGACTTTAGAATGTTTTGATGAATTAGTTTTTGAAAGTGGTTTTTGGAAATGGCTAAGGGTTTGGAATCCTCATATGGACAACCTTAGAGGTTGTTCTTGATTTATCACTTGTCTTTGAAATCCCTAACCATGAGGCGGCTAGGGACACCTTAGGTTTGTGACCTTTTGAAAGCATTTTTGGAAATGTTTTGAAGGCGGAGTGTAGGGACATTAGAAAAGTTTATGGAGTTGGGTTTTTGAAATCATGGGGGTAGGAGGTTTTGGAGAATAAGCTATGAGAATAATTTGAAATTTTGAATGATCATTTAGAAAAGGGTCCAAGAGTTGGGACCTTGAAGTTCACTTAACCTAGGTTGGGTTAGCCTAGGGTTATGGGGAACCTAAGGTTAAGAAAACTAAGGGTTAACTAACTAGGGTTAAATTAACCTAGGGTTAGGTAACTAGGGTCAAGTTAACCTAGGTTTAGGTAACTAGAGTCAAGTTAACCTAGGGTTAGGTAACTAGGGTCAAGTTATCCTAGGGTGTGGTAACTAGAGTCAAGTTAACCTAGGGTTAGGTAACTAGGATCAAGTTAACCTAGGGTGTGATAACTAGGGTCAAGTTAACCTAGGGTGTGGTAACTAGAGTCAAGTTAACCTAGGGTTAGGTAACTAGGATCAAGTTAACCTAGGGTGTGATAACTAGGGTCAAGTTAACCTAGGGTGTGGTAACTAAGGTCAAGTTAACAAAGGGTTAGGTTGGAGAATGGTCTTGAAAGTTGTTTTGATGCATTCTTGGAAAGAGTTTTGAAAACAAAACATGTTATGCAATGGACTTTGGTTGGTAATCTTTATGAATATCATTTCCATGAAAATTTTGACTCTAGCCAAAAGTGTGGTTTATATGGTGGTGATTGGAGACCATTCCAAGGAAGGTTTCCTTATGGCCATTATAACCACTATCTTGACAAGAGTATAAGGGGTCAAAAATCAACATAATGATGGTAATTTTTAAAAAATCATTTTTGATGCAAAGATGGAGAGAATGCATTTTTTGAAATCATCTTTGGAGAAGGATTTTGAAAACCATTTTTCAAGGGAACCATTCCATCAAGAGAGGGTTCATATGGCCAACAAAAGAGAGACCACTCAAGAGAGGGTTCCATGGGGCCATTCCAACCACTAAACTTAAGAGAATAGAAACCATAGAATTCAAAGAGTTCAAACACCATTCTTAGTCAAACATAAAGAGGAAAGGAAATCATTCTAACAATTTAGGGTTCTTATGGCCAATATAAAGGGAGACCACTAAAGAGAGGGTTCCATGGGGCCATTTTAACCACTAACTTTGATAGAATGGAAACTTTGAAAATTAAAGAGTTTGAAGGCAACTTTTATGCGAGTTGAAATGCAATGATGCAAAAGTATGAATTAGGGGGTTGAGAGGGATTTTCTAAGGCATGACTCCTAAAGTCTCATCCTAAACTTCAAGGGGCCAACTCTTGGAACAATTATTGAAGGACATGTAGAACTTAGAAATGTCATGAAATTAAGAGCAATGCAAGCATTGTGGAATATGGCAATAAACATAAAATGAAGCCAAGCATACAAGACATGATCAAAATAATAATATGCAAGGGGTCATGATTCACATACAAGGCTTTTAGCCTTCACCACATAAACAAGGGGCTCTTAGGCCATATCATCTTAAAGTAGGCTAGTGAGAGGTCCCCTTACACGGTGGCTCTCACTTGCTTTCCTCTAGGCATGATCTAAGAGCCCTCTTGGCTCAAGCATGCAAAAAAGGGGGGTTGAAGATGGGGAGTAAAATAGAGAATGGCCTAAGTAGGCTAGGAGGGAGAAGAGAAGAGTGGGGGAGTGCATAAATATAAAAGGGATACCACCTTTTGCCTTCAACACTCTTGTAGTCTTTAATGGATGTCTTGATTGGAGCTTGAGTGACTTCAAGAGGGCTTGAGAGGCTAGAGTGGAGTGTGTAAGTGTGTATGAGGCCTTGTATGTGGAGTGTATAGGCTTAGGAGGGGTAGAATCTAGCCAAAGTGTTGGAGGTGAGGAATATATGTAGAGATTCGAGTTTCTGGAGTGATTTCAGCAGAGTTTCGTATCAATTTTGGACCTGGAATATGCAAGGGGGGAGGTATCTATTTATAGGCAATCTGGAACAGACCATGCGTATGTAGGACATGCACAGGTACTGTTCCATTGCCAGAATAACACGTGGCACCCTATGTACTGGTTAAATCTCGACCGTTGATCGAAATTCGATCGATCCGAACAAAATTTGAGCGCATGTAGCATACAGTCCATCACCGAGAATATTCGCCCAAACTTTGCCTCGATAATTGGGTCAATCGGGAAGGTTCCGGGAAAATCGGTCGCACTGGGGGTGTTTTCCTAGTGCTTTCGATGAACTTTCATGTTTTCAAAAAGTTTGAATTATGTTTGGAGATGAGTGATATAGCCTTGGGAAGCGTGCCAAAAAGAACACTTTTGTAGAGCGTCTGTGATATACTCCGTGGGTGTTCGAAAGTGGTTGTTTTCATTTCGTGCGATCGAGGCCTTCGAGAAGCGATCTATTCGATCAGACCGTACCGATGGAAAGTACTCTGGAAATACTTTCTAGAATTTTCAAATTTACGCATTTCTCAAGTCGTTTGACAGTGCGTTTTGATTAGGGAATCGAAGAAAAAGTCAACCTTAGCGGAGCGTCTGCGAGACTCTCCAAGGGTTGCTGAAAGTTTCCATTTTTGCACCGCACGATGGAGGGCTTCAGGGAGCGATCTATTCGATCGAGCCGTATCGATGGAAAGATCTATGGACGAGTGTTTGAGAATTCCTTGATTTACGCATTTCTCAAGTCAGTTGATGGTGCGTTTTAACCAGGGAATCGGGGGAAAAGACAATTTAGGCGGAGCGTTTGTGAGACGTTCTAGGGAACTTTTGTTGAGTCGTGTGAGTTTAGTGTCGTAGGGTGTTCCTTGGGTTAAACAAAGGCGTGTGGTGAAACTTCCGCGTGAAATCTCAAGGACGGTGCTGTTTCGGGGCATTTTTGGGCTTCCAAGGGCAAAACGGTCATTTTGACCCAAGTTGGCTGGAAAGAGTCAGGAATGGTATGGTGTGTTGTGTTAAGCGTGTGGGGCTGTTCAGGAATGGTTTTGAGAGAGTCTTTTACGATTTAGTGCGGCTTGGGCCGGGCTGAGGCGTTCAGAGGCAAAATGGTCATTTTGACCAGAGTGAGCCGGAACAGGACTGGATTTGGACCAAATGGCGTGCGGGGGACGCCTAATGGTTTAACAACATTTGGAAGGATGGACTTATCGTTTCGAGGGGTTTTAAACTTTCACAAAATGTGCCTGGAGGCCCAAAAGGACAAGTTTGGTTATTTTTCACCGAGTCAGGCTAGTTGGTGCCGGTGTTGACCTAGGTGTTGGTTCCCAAGACCGCCCGGTCTCGAAAAACTACCTGTGCGGTGTTGGTCTCTAGGAACACCCGTTCTTAGAGAGCTACCTGTAGGGGTGGTGTTGGTTTCTGAGAACGCCTGGTCCTAGAAAGCTACCTGGAAGGGTGGTGTTGGTCTCCGAGAACGCCTGGTCCCGGAGAACTACCGAATGACGGACATTCTACATTGGCGGGCTAGCAGGCACCAGAAGTGAACCGTTTGGACTTTTGATGAGGTGTTGGTCCCGAGATCGCCCGATCCTGGGAAGCTACCTGGATGGTGTTGGTTTCCAAGACCGCCTGGTCTGAAAAACTGCCTGGAATAATGGTGCTTAAGGCTCCAGCGGATCCTTATGGGCCTGAGAAGCGACCAGTTGGTTGGATTAAAGATCGGAAGGCTCATCTTGAGCTTGCATGTGTTGTGATGTTGGAAATCGAATCCGGTCGGACCGGAGATTGTCGAGCGGGCAAAAATGGGGTGCTTACAGCTGCCCCTCTTTTTCTGGCTTTGCTTGTCGAAGACAGAAAAAGAAAAATAATAAGGAAGGATCCCACGTTGACCGCGAGGCGATCGAAGGGATGATGTGTCGGTGAATTTGGGAATGCTTCCAAACCTCTTGTGGGTTACTGGTCTGGAAGATTTTGAAAAGTCTTAGGTCTAGGTCGGGAACTGGGTTGCCAGTCTGACACATTTTGGTCCAGGGCAACTGATTCCTATCGATGAAAGTTGAAGGCTCGACTTTCGGCTTTTAACAAGGCCACTACGAGCGAATTCGGATTTTTGGGAAGCTCGAAATTGGTTTTGGTAAGAAGCTGAAAGGCCGGGCACATGTATCATATACGCATTTAGTGATATAAGCCATGCGCATCTAATACATGCGCGCGTTGAGTTTTTGTTTTGGCGCATCTGCTACATGCACAAACCCGTGGCCCTTAAAACAGAGCAGGTTTGCATTTTGCTCACTTGCGCTTTCGAATTTCGGTTGATCTTAGGATTTTCTCTGGAGTATTTCTCGGAGTTTTGCTTGGGGATTGTTGGAGGGGTGTTAGGTGACGTCGGGCACGTGCCGGAGATCATCATCGTCGCCGGAAAGCTAGGTTTTCGCCGGAGGATTTCAAAGGTTAGTTTTTGAAAATTTCTTTGATTTTGATGCATGTGGCTCCATTTTTTGCAAGTGATCAGTGTATTCCTATGCTTTAAGATGTTTAGAGCACAATGATCGGAGTGTTTTCGTGATTTGGTGGAGATTTGAATGTGTTTTTGAATGTTTTTGTGCGTTTGGGGAAAAGGGTTTCCTGCAAAACCTGAAAAATTGCCTCTACAGGCCCGGGTATTGACCATTTGTGAGGGATTTTTCTACTGAGAACCTTAGAAAAATGTGTAGAACAACCGTATGAAGTTTCGTAATTTTTTGAAAAATTTTGAATTTTTAAATTTTTAGAAATTAAAAAAAAAGAAAAAATTGAAGAAAATTATAAAATGAATCTCGCCAATGGTTAAAAAATCATAAAACACCTTTTGAAAATTGTAGTGATATTTTTGCATGTTCTGGGGAATTTTGTAAATTTTTTTTTGGAAATATAAATGAAAATGTCGAGAAGATCGAAAAATTGGCTTGAAAATTGTGTTTGAAAACGGGATGCGTGTTTTGGAGGATGGGGTTGTTTAGTTGGATGGTTTGAGGTGTTTCAGGTTGCGTTTGTGACTTGTGAAATTTTGGGGTAATGACTTTTTTAAGGCAAAATTCTGCCAAAATTTTGAAAAATTTCAGCATTTAGCTTTAAGAGCTTTTGGTGAGGCAAATCTTTCTGGGAACAAGCCTTTTGAAAGGGAAGCCCCGGGGAAACCTCATTTGTAGAAAATTTTTAGGGATGGGATTTTTGAGGATGGGATTTTTGAGGATGAAAACTCTAAAAATTGACTTTAGAAACATTTTGGAACGGGGCTTTTAAAGGGGAAAGCCCAAGAAACTGTTAGAAAATCTTGAAGTAGGGCTTTTTGAAGGGGAAAGCCTAGGAAGCCAGTTTCGGAACTTTTGAAATTAGACTTTTTGAGAAAAAGCTTGAAAACCTGTAGAGAATTTTGAACCAGGATTTTTGAAGGAGAAAACCTGAAAAACCGGTTTGGAAACTTTGAAACCAAACTTTTTGAGGAAAAAGCTCGAAAACCGTGTAAAAATTTTGAACCGGGATTTTTGAAGGAGAAAACCCGAAAAATCGGTTTGAATTTTAGAAGCCAAACTTTTTGAGGAAAAAGCTTGAAAACTGTATAAAAATTTTGAACCAGGGTTTTTGAAAGGGAAAACCCGAAAAACCGGTTTGAATTTTAGAAGCCAAACTTTTTGAGGAAAAAGCTTGAAAACCGTGTAAAAATTTTGAACCGGGTTTTTTTTGAAGGAGAAAACCCGAAAAACTGGTTTGAATTTTAGAAGCCAAACTTTTTGAGAAAAAAGTTTGAAAACCGTGTAAAAATTTTGAACCGGGGTTTTTGAAGGAGAAAACCCAGAAAACCGGTTTTGAAATTTAGAAACCAAACTTTTTTGAGGAAAAAGCTTGAAAATCGCGTAAAAATCTTGAACCGGGGTTTTTGAAGGAGAAAATCCGAAAAACCGGTTTGAATTTTAGAAACCAAACTTTTTGAGGAAAAAGCTTGAAAACTGTGTAAAAATTTTGAACTAGGGTTTTTGAAAGAGAAAACCCCAAAAAAACCGGTTTGAATTTTCGAAACCAAACTTTTTGAGGAAAAAGCTTGAAAACAGTGTAAAAATTTTGAACCAGGGTTTTTGAAGGAGAAAACTCGGAAAACCGGCTTGAATTTTAGAAACCAAACTTTTTTGAGGAAAAAGCTTGAAAACCCTTTAAAGATTTTGAACCGGGGTTTTTGAAGGAGAAAACCCGAAAAACCGGTTTGAATTTTAGAAGCCAAACTTTTTGAGGAAAAAGCTTGAAAACCGTATAAAAATCTTGAACCGGGGTTTTTAAAGGAGAAAACCCGAAAAACCGGTTTGAATTTTCGAAACCAAACTTTTTGAGAAAAAAGCTTGAAAACCGTGTAAAAATTTTGAACCGAGGTTTTTGAAGGAGAAAACCCGAAAAACCGGTTTGAATTTTCGAAACCAAACTTTTTGAGGAAAAAGCTTGAAAACCATGTAAAAATTTTGAAATCGTGATTGGTGGGGCCCTTGCCCTTTCACTTTTTCTTTCTTTTTCTTTTTCTCCTTTTCTTCTTTTTTCTTTTCTTTTTTTTTTTTTTTTCTTCTTTTCTTTTTTTTTTTTGTTTTTCTTCTTTGTTTTTTTTTTCATTCATTCATCATTTTTTTTTTTATGTATATACATTGATGCATTTATCTTTGCACTTTTCATATATTAGTGATTGACTGATCCTCTTGAATATTGTCATTTTTCAGGATGTTGGAGGCTGGAGGCAATGGTTCAGACAGGAGGCGTCACGGGAAGGCGCCGCGAATAGAGCTTGAGGAGGGTGGCAGTAGTCGGGGTAGCTTGGCTAGAGGTAGCCGTCGGAGCGGCTCAGCCTGGATTAGTGGTCAGGGTGACACGGTGCGTGGAGGCAGTAGGGATGTTTCTGTGCGGGGCAGTGGTAGGACCAGTTCCCCGCGGGGCAGCCGCAGTGGGTCACAGAGATCCTCGAGCAGGACGGCCTCTAGAGGGAGCTCTGTGAGGGGACAGCCCTTAGCGGCTCCTGACGAGAGATTTGAGGATGAGGCTGACTCGCTCGTGGACCTTCGGACGGGATACGGTATGGCCTCCATTCGGAACAGGCAGAGAGACACCTCATTTACCGATGATCAACTAGCCATTCCTGATATTCACCCGCTGCGTGATTTGGCGTTCCATCCGAGCCTATATTCGCGCTATGGTCGGATGCCATCGTCTACCCACAGTTCATTCAGAGGGGCTAGTATCTCGGCCTTGATGGCTATGCAGGCGTCAACTCCCTCCTACCAGGACTTTTTGCACCGGATCGGTTTTGGCGCTTTTATGACCCTGTAGACTGATAGACTTGATCACGGGATTGCCATGGGGTTGTTAGAGCGATGGTTCGGGGAGACAGGGATTGTGCATTTGGTGGGTTTTGAGTGGGGCCTATCCCCGTTGACTGGGCTATGATTACTGGGCTATCTTTTGGAGGGGTGCCGATCTCTCTGCGGGACGTGTCTCTGGAGGAGGCTCGTCTTCTCTTGGGGTTGCCAGGGCTTGGGGGCTCGAGTTTCTCGGCTTCACTTTTATGCTCGGCCGAGACAGCCTTCGCTTTCGAGCCTTCATCAGATGATCAGGTTATTATGAGGCGCCGGTTGGTGCTGTACTTTGTCTTTAGTTGCTTTTGCAACAATAATAGGTTGACGGTCCCTTTGTCTTTGGTGAGCCTGGTGGCGGATCTGGACGTGTTGGATTATGTTGACTGGGGTGCTTTCACCTTTGCTTGCTTCCTACGAGGGATGAGAGTGAGGACATCCGGGGCTTGGGGGAGCTTGACGAGCTTTTGGCCCTTTTTGGTATGGTGGAGTTATGAGTATTTGCCGGTTCGCCGACCAAAGGTGTTATCCGGTGATGCCTTCCCACGGGCCACGAGGTCGGCCCAGCAGCAGGTAGTCCAGCGATCCTTACTTACAGATTTTGTAGCCCTCCGGGCTAACTTGGAGTTGCTGATCCCTCGGGATGTGACTTGGGCACCTTATCACTGATCCACCCAGTATGCCGGTATGAGGGACATCATCCTCTTATCCACGTCGCGTATCACTTTTCGAGGTCCCGTGTCGTGGGAGACATACCTCGGGGAGTGCCACTGGCGATAGTTTCATTTTACTTTTCGCGCCGCTATGGATCCTCCTCAGTATATGTTTGGGCTTTATCAGGCTGGGGTAGAGATCCCTTATATAGTCGAGGTCCCTGGTGAGCGGTTCTTGCTTTCGCCAGATGTGGACTATGAGACTCACTTCCAGGCGAGATCTATTGGTGCTTTCACCCAGTTGGATCTGGTGGTCGGAGGGCAAGTGGCCGGCCATGAGGTGGTGGAGCTTTGGCGTCGGGCCCAAGGCTTTGTATCCGAGGAGGAGTACCTAGCAGCTTGGTAGGCACGAGATCAGTACCGAGCTGAGGTGGAGGTTCTGACTGCCCGCATATCTCTAATGGAGGCCCGTTGGGTATGTCATTTATAATTTATTATTCTCATGTTCCTTATGCATCTGTTGTGTTCTGACGCTAGCTTTCCTTCCTCTTTAGCTTTTTTCTCTTGGCCAGGGTCCCTTTGACATGGGAGCTTCCTCCAGCCAGCCCTCTCCGTATGTGCCGGATATAGGTGATTTTGACTTGGATGACGACCCGGCTCCTTAAGGTGTCCCCCTTTTTATCTGTTGACACAGCCGCAGTTCAGTTAGTTTTGCATTATCATTTTATGTTTTTGAGGCCGTATGTTAGCCCTCATGGATGATGACTGTATGATGCTTTTATGTACATTATTTTTGTTTCTTGCATGTGATGATGATTATTTCTTCCTTCTTGTTTCGTCATATATGTTATGTGGGCATATGAATGCAAACACAGGGGTACAGATATCATGGTATGCATAAGAAATAGTGGATATGTGCAAACCTTGAGTAGATGTGAAAAAGGTGGGTGTGTTATTGCACATGCCAGGCAGAGCGCACAGGCGTGCGTATGACTTTATGAAGACAGGTTTGGAGGTAGATCGGGTGTTTCTCGGGAATTATCATTTTGGCACTTTGCTCTTTCTTTGGAGATTCCCCTTTTTTGTTGTGCCTTTTTCCTATCATGGCGAGATGGCAGCCGTCCCATTGCTAGGGTTTTCATTTTCGGATCCGATTCCTCCTCTCTTATCTGAGGAATTGTCACTCAATTGATTGGCCCTTATGTTTGATCTAGTAGACTCTCCAGGTGACAGTCGAAGTAGCCTTTAGCAAAGGAGCGAGCAGTCTCCATCCTCGATCCGAGAAGACTTTACTTTGGACCGTAATGTAGGCTAGGTAATGGGAGATGAATGAAGGGGTATCGAGGCTCAATTGATTTTTTTTATTTTTTATTTTTATTTTTATTTTTATTAGGGTGATAGGAACCAGAACCACCTTAAGTGAGCTTTTTCCGCTTTGTCCCCCTCTTTTTTTTTAGATATCGCCATTTCCTCTTGAACTTGTTTAGACTAAGCAATCTTTTCTGATTTGAGGGGACTTTTCGTGGGTTATAATGTGGCCAGGTTGCGGGTTTTTGAAAGAAAGGGTATTGATGGCTCAAAGTGTGATGTGGTTTCTAGGGTTCACTAGTGATCACCTTTTCAGGCCTTTTCCCTTTGTCTGCGGGCTTCTTTCTTTATTTCCCTTCTTTTCTCTCTTTTCTTTTTGAATTTGTGTCCATATAAGGCTCATCATTCCTTTTAATTCTTGCCCCAGTATTATTATTTCTTACACAGTCTATTAGCTTTCAGGAGGCACTCATTGTTATTTTATTTTTATCATTGTTCATCATTCATTTTTTTTTTGAGTACTGTCTGGTTTCCTTCCTTTTTTAATGCAGGAGGGGCCCTTTTTCTCTCCATGCCCCTTTTTCTCACTTTTTCCTCCGAACTTGCTTTCGCTTATTGCAAGAAGTGATCACCAGGGCGGGTTTTTTTTCTAAGGAATGTAATCTGGCTCAAAAGGGGTTTTTCAAAGAGTGTTCTCTTAACTGTATGGTAGCAGAATAGATGGCCCTTCTTCCTTTTAGATAAGATTGCTTAGACCATGAAGTTCAGTTTTAGAGATTTCGGCATTATCCTTTGAAATAAACAAGAGTTAGCTTAACTATTCTATTACTTGCACTTGCCCCAATATAGGGGGTGGTCCTTGGTTAGGGTGTTTGAATAAAAATTACTTGTGGCTCGAGTGGGCTGACCAAAGGAATTACTTTTGCTATTCCAATAATTTTGAAATGAGGGCTTCTCTTCCTTTCGAGAGTCTAACTGCCGACTGCTTTACCAAGGCGTCCTTCGGAAGCCACCTTTTTTGTGACCCACTCTTTTTTCTTCCTCTTGCTATCTTTCCTCTAGATCGGAAATGGTCCCCACAGGCAAGGATGTACATACCATCCCTTCCTCCAAGTTAGGGCATATCAACAAGAAAATTCTGAGAAAGAGCAAGTACCAAAGATGATAAATGTAAATTTCGGCTTCTTTCATTTCAAAAGTTTTGTTTACATGTTGAGCTCTTGATTAGCAAAAGATGAAAGTAAAGTTAACGGAACAAAGATTAACAGGAAAGTAAAGACAAATTTCGATAGAGGAACATCCCTTTGGTAATTACTTCTTTAGGTGGGTTTTGGGACCACGCCTGCCTCCTCCATGCTCCATTGGCCGGCTTCCTCGCTTGGTTGTGCTGGGCGAATCGATGCGTCAACTGCGGTGTGGCGGAGATCAGCAGCCATAGCATAACCAGGGCTTCCTCCTTTTCCTTCTCTTTCTTTAGTGGGGCCAGTGGGGTTGTGCGTCTCTTCTTGGGACTTCGGCTGGCTTTCTTTTAGTTGAGTAGTTTTCTCTTGTTCATCTTTTTGGAGTTTCATAACCAGACCTTCTTCAGAGGCTTGCGGCGACTTTTCCTTGGCTTCTTCTTTTTTTTGCTTCCTCCTTGTCAATCTCTGCAAACAAGCTATCCAGATCGCCTTCGTTGAAGTCGAAGGGTGGGTTCGGTAGTTTTGGCTCATAGATGCCCCAGCCCATGTCCTTATAATCAAAAAGCTCCTCTTTCAAGCAGGCTTCGGCTTCGGCTTCAGCATATTTGGGATGTAGGAATTCTTCTCCCCAGCCATCAATAGGTGCGGAATCATTTGGAATGTTTGCAACAGGTTCATCCATGGGCCAGTCGAAAGGTTCTTGCTCTCCACTGGTATTGTAGAGATAGATGGGGCATGGTGGTAGTTCTTCCTCCCAATCGCTTTCAGTGTCTGACTCACCCTCGAAGTACTCTACAGTTATGATGCTATTAGGATCCGCCTCATCCTCGGTGATGATGTTGACAGCATGGTCGGGTAGGGGATTCGCTGTGATATTGGGTGCGGGGACCGCCTTTGTTTCTTGGGTTTTAATGACCTTGTTGTCAATGAGGTCTTGAATCTTATGTTTCAAGGAGAAATAGGATTCTGTGTCATGCCCCTGTCCCCTAGAATGGTACTCGCAGGTAAGGGCGGGGTTGAAAGTTGGCGGCAGTGGGCTTGGCAAAGGCTACGGAGGAATGGGGTTTATGTGCTTGGCCTTGAGGAGCTCATGATAGGCCTCTGTCTGGGTGCATGCCAAACGTGTGAACTCTCGGTTCTGTCGGTTGTTGTTCTTGTTGGAGTTGAAGTATGGTCGGGTTGCAGCAGGTCCGGTTGGGGGTGCTTGGGTAGCAGCAATGGGAATATTGATGATGGGAGCAGGCGGTGAAGGTCGAGCTTGGTATTGGGGGTAGTATGGTTGTTGCTGTGTAGGTAGGATAGCGGACACTTCTCCCTCTTTCTTGCCCGTGCCTCTAGTGGTTGCCACTTTCTTGGTCGCGTTCGCAAATCCCTCACTTGTCTTGGCATAGGGATCGGTGATTCTGCCAGTTTTTAGTCCATTCTCAATCATTTCCCCTTGCATTATCAGTTCAGAAAAGCTTTTTCCGATGCTCAGACACAGACGCTCGTAGTACAGTCCTTGGAAGGTGTTCACAAATAGCTGCACATATTCTTTGTCCAACAATGGGGGGTTGACTTGAGCGGCTGCCTCCCTCCATCTCAGAGTGTAATTTTTGAAGCTCTTTTTCTCACCTCGAGTCATTAGCATTAGGGCACACCGGTCCATGGTCAGATCGCTATTATGGCGGTATTGGGATCAGAAGGCTAGGACCAACTCGTTCCAGGTAGTAATCTTCCTTAAATCTAACCGGACGAACCATTGCAGCGCGGGCCCAGTCAAGCTATGTTGGAACAATTGCATCAGAATTTTAGGGTCATTTCCATGTCCGCTTAATGCCCCAGCGTACAACCTCAAGTGTGCTACGGGGTCCCCGCTCTCGTCATACTTTTAAAAGTCGGGCATTTTGAACTTGGGCAGCCTTGGGTGGTCAGGAAAGAAGCAGAGTTCGTCATAAGCCATTCCGTCGAAGGTGTCATGACCTTGGAGGCTGCGCAGGGACTCCTCCAAGCCTTGTATTTTGAGATCGAGAGAGTCTGGGCCTTCTTTCTTTGAAGTGGCAGTCAGCAAGATGGTTTCAGGGTTGTCCTCCTCTCCTTCCTCGATTTGTACTACTTTAGGGATCTCCTTGCTTTTTGTTGTACCGTCAGTTCGCAAGATGACCCTTGGATAGGATGTGGATGCCGATGGATTCATGACAGGCCCTTTAAAAGCCATTAGTTGCATGAGTTTGAACATTTCGTCTATTTTTGCCTTTATTTCATTCACTTCTTCACGTGTTACTGAACTGTTTTGTTGATCGGGAATATTGCCTTCGCTCGACAATTGTACAGTTCTTTGTTGGGTACGGACTGGCGTTCGAAGGACAGGTGTTACTCGTGTTCCTCTTTTTCCTTTCCTCAGAGCAATGATGACCAACAATGCAAGCAATCTCACCAAAGCTACGTCTAGTCTTTTGATGAGATAGGGGGAGGAAAAGAAAATAAAGAGAAACAAAGTAAAAGATTCCAAGTTAGGTTCTCGATTTGGAGAGATTTTATGCAATGCATGACCTTAAGGATGCCCCTGCCTTTTGAGGGGAACTAAGCATGATGCTTTGGCTCATGTCTGGGGATAAGGGATTGCCCCTGCATGCAAATACTATACCTGCCCCTGTTCATTCATTCATTCGCAGATTCATTCATCCATTTGACAATAAGGACGATTTTATTAAGATGAATTCTTTTTGGTACATAAAATTTTCTCAAAAATACACAGAAATGGGGAAGGGGAACATGTTCCTTGGGACTTCCACCCATTTCTACATTTACATTATGGGATCCTAAACTACTCTTGAGCCTCCGGATCTGCTTTGTTGGTAGGAGCCCTTGATTCGAATTGCTCCCTTATCTTCTTGGCAACCTTATCTCCATGAGCGAAGAATGATTAGGGCCCCTCTTTATGAGATGACTTTGATGCATGCCATGAATCCTTAGGGTCTCATGGTACCCTTAGGAATTTTGGGTTGGTTTATTTTGATTGAGAAGGTCTTTGGGCCATTCTCTAGGGGTTGATTGGATGCATGAAGATGCAATGACTTGAGTTACTTTGAGAACTCTTGTCTTGAAGTGAATTCCAATGCATGAGCAGTTATGATGCATGTACATGGAAGCAGCAAGAATCAGATGGCATAATGGTAGGGATTAGACAAAATATATAAAGAGAAATAAAGCGATCGCCCTTTCCTCCTTGATTTTTGAAATTGACGCGTGTGTCCTAAATCTGGCAGAGGTTCGGCTATGCATGGGGTGCTACATGAGCATGAGGTTGGGGGTTTGCTAATGCTTCCTAAAAAGCTCGGTCCCCGAACCTTCAAACCTCCAGCGTCCACCCCCGAAAGGGTGAACTCCATCTTTGGTTGGTGGTTCGAGCAGGGGAACTATCAAGAGACCGTAGGCTAAGAAACTGACACAGCATCCACCCATAGTCAATATACTGTTCCCCCTTCTATCTAGAAGGGTAGTAATCGGGTAATGCATGTAAGATGCAAATGCAAGTGAGCGCACCAAGTGTGTGTGGAATTTTCGAAAAATAGAGGAAATGACCCAACAACACACATCACATCCTATCCATTCATTCACATACATGGCAATAAATAAGACATGAAATAAAAATGTGAACCAAGGTCCACCTACAAAAGAAAAATGCAAAGAGTTAGTAACTTTTCGAAAAACTCAATGCAAGGTAAAATGGATGACCAATGCAAGATCATGAATGTAAGCGATGGATGTAAGTGATAACACTCATTTGAAAATCATTTTGAAAAATAAGGTTTGTTTTGGAAGCTTGAAAAAAATTTGAAGAGTGGATAAACTTGGACAAAGTAATTGGAGGCTCTGGGTGAGTGAAGGGTGAAGAGACAAATTAATGGCCTAACCCTCTAAGTGTCCCCAGTGGAGTCGCCAACTGTCGCGCCCTGGTTTTTGGGTGTCCAATGTCCTTTCAGTTCAGAGACCCTAAAGTATGGAACTCTATCACTAGAACTTGTTCTCCTAGAAGGACAAGTGCGACTAGGTTTGAAAATTGATTTGATTAAGGATTTTTTTAGAAAAATAGGAGTCGCCGCCTAACTTGATAAAGGTGAGTTAGGGCACCTAAAACTAAGCGTTAATCCGAAGATTAAGCTTAGAGTTTTTGAAAAGGTTTTTTTGAAAATTCCTTCAAGAGAGGGTTTTTAAAAAAATAGGTTATTTGGCAACCTTTGGAAATGTTTAAGCCCTTTTTGAAATAACTCCATTTTGGTCTTTCGAAAATGGAAATCTAAGGTTCGGGGGTTGGTTACGTGTAGGGAAGATATCCTAAGATCATCACCTTACCCTGCCCTTTCGGTACCTACATATCTAGTTACCCTTGGTTCACTCACTAGAATAACCGGTTACTATTGTCCACTTAAGATCCACTTTAGAATTTTGAAAACAGGGTTTAATCATCTCTTTTCGGATGGATGATGCATGATGCAAGTTTTTAAAAAAAGTTTGAAAATAATAGGGGTTTTGAAAGAGTTTAGAATAGAAACTTTGGATTGATTAGAATTTTTGAAAAAGGGATTGGGGTTGACATAGAAGTTATGACCGCACCATTTTAGGTTGCCTACATATCTCATTTGGCGAGAATCAGGTCATTCGTAGTTCGGGCAAGAGCCCAATGGAAAATATGCGCAATAGGGCCTTTGGAAGGTTTGAAGACACTTTGGGGTCTTTGAAAAAGTTTAAGACACTTTAAGGTCTTTGGAAAAGTTTAAGACACTTTATGGTCTTGGAAGTTGAAGACTCTTTGTGGTCTTGGAAGTTTTGACTTGTAATTGGATGGTGGAGTGTTTTAAAAATGTTTTTAGATCAACTTAAGGGAGTTTTGCAAAAATGCTTTGGCTTGACTCAAGAGAACTTGAAGTGTTTTTGAAGTCTTGTTTTGAAAATCTAGGAGGCATGACTTTAGAATGTTTTGATGAATTAGTTTTTGAAAGTGGTTTTTGGAAATGGCTAAGGGTTTGGAATCCTCATATGGACAACCTTAGAGGTTGTTCTTGATTTATCACTTGTCTTTGGAATCCCTAACCATGAGGCGGCTAGGGACACCTTAGGTTTGTGACCTTTTGAAAGCATTTTTGAAAATGTTTTGAAGGCGGAGTGTAGGGACATTAGAAAAGTTTATGGAGTTGGGTTTTTGAAATCATGGGGGTAGGAGGTTTTGGAGAATAAGCTATGAGAATAATTTGAAAATTTGAATGATCATTTAGAAAAGGGTCCAAGAGTTGGGACCTTGAAGTTCACTTAACCTAGGTTGGGTTAGCCTAGGGTTAAGGAGAACCTAAGGTTAAGAAGACTAAGGGTTAACTAACTAGGGTTAAATTAACCTAGGGTTAGGTAACTAGGGTCAAGTTAAACTAGGTTTAGGTAACTAGAGTCAAGTTATCCTAGGGTGTGGTAACTAGGGTCAAGTTATCCTAGGGTGTGGTAACTAGAGTCAAGTTAACCTAGGGTGTGGTAACTAGGGTCAAGTTAACCTAGGGTGTGGTAACTAGAGTCAAGTTAACCTAGGGTTAGGTTGGAGAATGGTCTTGAAAGTTGTTTTGATGCATTCTTGGAAAGAGTTTTGAAAACAAAACATGATATGCAATGGACTTTGGTTGGTAATCTTTATGAAGATCATTTCCATGAAAATTTTGACTCTAGCCAAGAGTGTGGTTTATACGGTGGTGATTGGAGACCGTTCCAAGGAATGTTTCCTTATGGCCATTATAACCACTATCTTGACAAGAGTATAAGGGGTCAAAAATCAACATAATGATGGTAATTTTTGAAAAATCATTTTTGATACAAAGATGGAGAGAATGCATTTTTTGAAATCATCTTTGGAGAAGGATTTTGAAAACCATTTTTCAAGGGAACCATTCCATCAAGAGAGGGTTCATATGGCCAACAAAAGGGAGATCACTCAAGAGAAGGTTCCATGGGGCCATTCCAACCACTAAACTTAAGAGAATAGAAACCATAGAATTCAAAGAGTTCAAACACCATTCTTAGTCAAGCATAAAGAGGAAAGGAAATCATTCTAACAATTTAGGGTTCCTATGGCCAATATAAAGGGAGACCACTAAAGAGAGGGTTCCATGGGGCCATTTTAACCACTAACTTTGATAGAATGGAAACTTTGAAAATTAAAGAGTTTGAAGGCAACTTTTATGCGAGTTGAAATGCAATGATGCAAAAGTATGAATTAGGGGGTTGAGAGGGATTTTCTAAGGTATGACTCCTAAAGTCTCATCCTAAACTTCAAGGGGCCAACTCTTGGAACAATTATTGAAGGACATGTAGAACTTGGAAATGTCATGAAATTAAGAGCAATGTAAGCATTGTGGAATATGGCAATAAACATAAAATGAAGCCAAGCATACAAGACGTGATCAAAATAATAATATGCAAGGGGTCATGATTCACATACAAGGCTTTTAGCCTTCACCACATAAACAAGGGGCTCTTAGGCCATACCATCTTAAAGTAGGCTAGTGAGAGGTCCCCCTACACGGTGGCTCTCACTTGCTTTCCTCTAGGCATGATCTAAGAGCCCTCTTGGCTCAAGCATGCAAAAAAGGGGGGTTGAAGATGGGGAGTAAAATAGAGAATGGCCTAAGTAGGCTAGGAGGGAGAAGAGAAGAGTGGGGGAGTGCATAAATATAAAAGGGATACCACCTTTTGCCTTCAACACTCTTGTAGTCTTCAATGGATGTCTTGATTGGAACTTGAGTGACTTCAAGAGGGCTTGAGAGGCTAGAGTGGAGTGTGTAAGTGTGTATGAGGCCTTGTATGTGGAGTGTATAGGCTTAGAAGGGGTAGAATCTAGCCTAAGTGTTGGAGGGGAGGAATATATGTAGAGATTCGAGTTTTTGGAGTGATTTCAGTAGAGTTTCGTATCAATTTTGGACCTGGAATATGCAAGGGGGGAGGCCTCTATTTATAGGCAATCTGGAACAGACCATGCGCATGTAGGACATGCGCATGTACTGTTCCATTGCCAGAATAACACGTGGCACCCTATGTACTGGTTAAATCTCGACCGTCGATCGAAATTCGGTCGATCCAAACAAAATTTAAGCGTATGTAGCATACGGTCCATCACCGGGAAGATTCGCCCAAACTTTGCCTCGATAATTGGGTCAATCGGGAAGGTTCCGGGAAAATCGATCGCACTAGGGGTGTTTTCCTAGTGCTTCCGATGAACTTTCATGTTTTCAAAAAGTTTGAATTATGTTTGGAGGTGAGTGATATCGCCTTGGGAAGCGTGCCAAAAAATGACACTTTTGTGGAGCATCTGTGATACGCTCCGTGGGTGTTCGAAAGTGGCTGTTTTCATTTCGTGCGATCACGGCCTTTAAGAAGCGATCTATTCAATTGGATCGTACCGATGAAAAGTACTCTGGAAATACTTTCTAGAATTTTCAAATTTACGCATTTCTCAAGTCGTTTGACGGTACGTTTTGATTAGGGAATCGAAGAAAAAGTCAAC
This sequence comes from Euryodendron excelsum, assembly GCA_033060915.1. Classification (NCBI taxonomy): domain Eukaryota; kingdom Viridiplantae; phylum Streptophyta; class Magnoliopsida; order Ericales; family Pentaphylacaceae; genus Euryodendron; species Euryodendron excelsum. The sequence continues at coordinate 25,415,662 of CM065398.1, forward strand.
CTTGGCGGAGCGTCTGCGAGACGCTCCAGGGGTTGCTGAAAGTTACCGTTTTTGCACCGTACGATGGAGGGCTTCAGGGAGCGATCTATTTGATCGAACCGTATCGATGGAAAGATCTATGGATGAGTGTTTGAGAATTCCTTGATTTACGCATTTCTCAAGTCGGTTGACGGTGCATTTTAACTAGGGAATCGGGGGAAAAGACAATTTAGGAGGAGCGTCTGTGAGACGCTCCAGGAAACTTTTGTTGAGTCGTGTGAGTTTAGTGTCGTAGGGTGTTCCTTGGGTTAAACAAAGGCGTGTGGTAAAACCTCCGCTTGAAATCCCAAGGCCGGTTCTGTTTCGGGGCATTTTTGGGCTTCCAGGGGCAAAACGGTCATTTTGACCGGAGTTGGCTAGAAAGGGTCAAGAATGGTCTGGTGTGTTGTGTTAAGCGTGTGGGGCTGTTCAGGAATGGTTTTGAGAGAGTCTTTTACCATTTAGTGAGGTTTGGGCCGGGCTGAGGTGTTCAGGGGCAAAATGGTCATTTTGACCAGAGTGAGCCGGAACAGGACTGGATTTGGACCAGATGGCATGCGGGGGACGCCTAATGGTTTAACAACATTTGGAAGGATGGACTTATCGTTTCGAGGGGTTTTGAACTTTCCCAAAACGTGCCTGGAGGCCCAAAAGGACAGGTTTGGTCATTTTTCACCGAGTCAGGCTAGTAGGCGCCGGTGTTGACCTAGGTATTGGTTCCCGAGATCGCCCGGTCTCGGAAAACTACCTGTGCGGTGTTGGTCTTCAAGAACGCCCGTTCTTAGAGAGCTACCTCTAGGGGTGGTGTTGGTTCCTGAGAACGCCTGGTCCTAGAAAGCTACCTGGAAGGGTGGTGTTGGTCTCCGAGAACGCCTAGTCCCGGAGAACTACCGAATGACGGACATTCTACATTGGCGGGCTAGCAGGCGCCAGAAGTAAACCTTCTGGACTTTTGATGAGGTGTTGGTCCCCGAGATCGCCCGATCCCGGGAAGCTACCTGGATGACGTTGGTTTCCGGGACCGCCTAGTCCGGAAAACTGCCTGGAATAATGGTGCTTAAGGCTCCAGCAGATCCTTATGGGCCCGAGAAGCGACCAGCTGGTTGGATTAGAGATCGGAAGGCTCATCTTGAGCTTGCATGTGTTGTGATGTTGGAAATCGAATCCGATTGGACCGAAGATTGCCGAGCGGGCAAAAATGGGGTGCTTACATGCATCATAATGGCTGTCAGTAAGGGTATTCATGGGTTGAGTTGAGTAGTAACCCATCAATTGAACTGCTAACTTCGGGTTCAAAAACAATAGAATCGATTTCAACTTGGTTTGGGTTCGGGTAGGTAGGGTTCGAGTTTGGCCCGATAATTTTTTATGGTTCGGTCGAATTGGATTGGATTGGTTTGCTTAAAGTAGTGACCCATCAATCGAATTGCTAAAATCAGATTTACAAATATTAGAATCGGTTTCGACTTGGTCTATGTTCGAGTTGTGGTCGGCTAGGTTGGTAGTTTGGTTGGATTTTTTAGCGCCACTAGTCATACTCGAAAATCAAACATATCATAGTAAAACTTGATTTTTCTCTAATGTAGACACCTTTTGTCCATTATTTATCAAGTGGTCAGAGAAATAAAAGGGTACCTTTGGTCTTTAGCTAACTTAGAATTAATGTTCTCATTGCAGTTTATTTGATCAATTGAGCTTTCGAAGTCACATTCAATAGTTCGTTCAGAATAATTTTTTTGTCTTTTAACTGGCTTTTTCTCAATCGAAATTTAAATTTCTTTTTATGTGGGTAAGTATAAACTAATAGGCCAAAATAATAAAGAAAATTAAATATTGGTTAAAAAATAGAAAATAAAAACTAGTTAAAAATGGTTGGTTTTTAAGCAGTGTCAAACAAGGAACAATCATTTTTGTGCCATTTTTTGAGCTTTAATTTTTAATTGTTTTATATTCCTTTTTTAGGAACAAGGCAATAGTGATAGAGGCAGGGATCTTATTAAAATGAATAATGCTATACAAACATAAAAATTCACACAGAATTTATAACTAAAATGATGGGGTTGGATAAGAGTTAATCACTTTAAAACAAAATACCCACCATAATAGCTCCTAATTATAATAATATCACTACTACATTATTCTGGTGGATTTTCTGTACAAATTTTTCTAGAAGAATAGCATTTTTCTATTAAAATTACCTGAAAACCTCAACGTTTTGGACAAATCAACAAGGCATGAATTGGCACAATTGCTCCTATCCATATCATCTCTAGCCAACAGCCCATTCCCTCTCATCTCCTTGGAAATTCTTCCCTTTCTGGTTGGCATTCTAGATTCTAGTTTAAGCATTGAAACCAAACAATTATCTCTGGGCACATTATATGATCTCTAAAACATGTTAGACCATACATGAACTTTGGTCACCAACGAGGTAGTCCCACACTCTCCTGAAGCCCTCCTTAGTAAAAGAAACATCAGAGAAAGCCCTTGCAAGTTGCAACCCTAGGGAACCTGGTGGTGATGTTACAAGGAAAGAAAGCCATGGAAAACATTCAAATAGTGCCATAAAGCTTGATTGAGATCTTGACATGGGAGGAGAAACCCAACTGCCAAGAACTTTCTGTGTACATTCTAATTATTCTAGCTCACCAAAGTTGGGTCCAAAGAGAGAAGATGGCTAAATCAGGGATTGTCCAGGTTCTCCTTGAAGTAGCCTTGTTGGGTAGTCCTTTAGCTCAAAAGAGGGCATTAAAATTATTGCAATGGTCTAAAGCCGAACAATAGGCAAAAATGGGGCCTCATTCAAGGCCACAAACGGGAAGGGTAGTGATGGAATCGCCAGTGAATCAGAGGGAGGTTGGCGAAGGAAAGAAGATAATGAAGAGGTTAGTGACACAAAGTCTTTACAAGAATATGGAAACGATTACCCGACGAGCCAATGCTACTGAGGATTCTTCTTCCAAACTCTAGGCCTTGGTTCTTAGTTAAAGTTCTAAGAGCTTGCCTTATTATAGAACCTTTTAGTATAAGTTTTCCTTCAACAATTGCACATTTTGCACACAAGTGATCATGGGATGAGTTAACTTCTGTCAAAGAGACTGTGTTTATCTTACTCTCTCCAAATTCCGCAGTGATAGAATTCTCATATGTTGGACTGGCCTTTTTAGGAAAGGAATGAATTTCTTCTGTCAAAGTGCACCATTTGTGCAACAGCTTACATTGGTTGTACATTATGGCAAATGATAAAATGATAAAAAATTTCTCTATAGAAGTTAGGAGTTCTTCATTACGTATTGCAGTTGAATGGTTGTAAATTGTATCACCCTCTCACATGTTCTTCATTTGCGTATTGATATTGATAAGGATCTATTGTTTTTTACCCTTTTGAGTCAAACTTTGAAATTGGAATGTAGGTCACTTGAATTAGCTTGGGCTATTTTCTTTCTTCCTAATAGGGAGCTTGGTCTACCACATTAATAATTTGTTTCCTCTCAGTCTAACTTGCCTTGCATATAAGCTTATAATTTCCATAGTGACAGGAGTGTTGAATTGGTGAAATGACTTCATTGACCCTCTAGCAAAAATTTTTTTTTTTAATTTTCTTTTCAAGCATTAGGTCTTAAGAACAGTTCCTTCTCACATTTTTTTGTTAACCAAAATTATTATTCATGTAACGTATAAAATTTACATAGTTTGTATAAATTGCAAACGATGATTCTACATGAGTTCGAGAAAATAATCATATAAAAAAAACCCCCTGGACTCCCTGTGAAAAAAAAAAAAAAAAAAATTCCTGACATTGTCCAGCAAGCCAACCGGGCCTAAACTTTATTGGCCCAATGGGTTGGCAGCAAATGCCAATTAGACCTTACATCAAACTAAAATCAAAATTAGGCCTCGAGGCTCAAAGCTATTTGCATTCCAAACCAAAACGCTGCGTCTAAATCGAATAAGAGAGATCGTCTATCCTCTAGCCTACCTTTGTTCCCTGCAACTAGTACTCAGGGTTAAAGTTTCTCTAGAACCAGTCTCACTTTCTCTCTCTACCTCTCTCTCTCTCTAGGCTTTGCTCTCACACTCTCTCAACAGCAGACTGGAGAGTTTTTTTTTTTATCAATACAGGTTATTGGCTAACTTATTTTTCAAATTAATATTTATTTAAACTTATTTATCAAATTTAGATTGTTCAGTTTTGAAAATACAACTTCACTTGAAAAAAATAGCCCATAACAACTCCATAAAGTTTTAAGTAGGTCATGTTAAAAGTAAAAATAATAATATTGGTCCACATTCTATTAATTTAATATATATATATATATATATATATGTATATATAATTTTTAATTGTTTTAAAATTCTATTTGTAAAGAACTTTTGAAGTAGTTCAAGTGACATAAAGAAATCAATTCCCTCGTCACCCCAATTTTTTTTTTAAAAAAGATATTAGGATCTTTTGTAAGTTTTATATTTTCTTATACAAAAATGGTCCAATCTAGATGAGAAAAAAATATGTTAAAAAAATAGCCTAAAATCCATTACACTAGGAATTTCAAAAGAAGGAAAAAAGAGTTTAATAAAGACACATACATTATGTGTCATAGATGTGTGTTTTTATTTTTTATTTTTTATGGTCTGTTGATGATATTTGTAGATTATCGTTTTGTTAATAGTAGCAGACCAATGTTTTGAAAACAGAGAATAAACTCATTTTAGCATTTTTTTTTATTTTTTATTTTAAAAAAACAAAAAACAAAAATAAAAAATATTCACCAAATTGACACAAAGACCCCATTTAGTAACACTGTCAGTTTTTGTTTTTTGTTGTATATTTTTATTATTTATTTTTTTGTGGTATAGTGATGAACTTTTCTAAATTATTGTTGTGCTCATTTTAGTGTTTTTTTATTTTCTATTTTAAAATTTTATAAACAACTAAAACAAAAAATATTAAACAATTATTATTTTTTAAATTTAAAAAAATATAAAAAATAAAAATAAAAAACGTTACCCAAATAAGACCATAAACATTACTCAAAGTTTGAAGTGAAAGCACAATTTCACTTAAAAATACGAAGTTGTGTTTTCAAGATTTGAAAAATAAGTTGGCCAATAACTTGCGTTGGTAAAAAAAATGGCAGAATGGACCTTTCGAAGAAACGCAAAGCTGACGAGAACGGTGGCAAAATATTCGAACCCTTCAGTCGAGAGCAGCTTCTCGACATCCTCCAGGTCGGTGTTGTCCGCCACCTCGACATACTCGAGGCTGTCCGCTCTATCGCCGACGCTGACCCTGCCAAGCGCAAGTTCGTCATCCGCGGCCTCGGATGGGAGACCACCACGGACAAGCTCCGCAACCTCTTCTCTTCCTTCGGCGAGATCGAGGAGGCCATGTCATCACCAACAAAGGCACGGGGAAGTCCAAGGGCTACGGTTTCGTCATCTTCAAGCACATCGGTGGCGCATTGGTGGCCTTGAAGGAGCGGAGCAAGAAAATCAACGTCCGAATGACGGTGAGTCGGTGACGCAGCTCGCAGCGGTCGGAATTTCAGGTGCCAATGCGGCTGGTGGTGGTGGTGATGTTTCCTTAAGGAAGATTTATGTTGGGAATGTCCCGCTTGAGGTTTCGTCGGAAAGGTTGTTGGGGCACTTCTCGGCATTCGGAGAGATAGAGGAGGGGCCATTAGGGTTCGATAAGCAGACATGGAAGCCAAAGTGTTTCGCATTTTTTGGTTGCAAGACCGAGGAGGGTGCGAGGGATTCGCTTATGGATCCGATGAAGACCATTGATGGGCACCAGGTGATGTGTAAATTGGCCGTTGATGCCTGATGGGAAGAAGGAAAAGCCCGGTGCGCCGAATGCAGGTGGATTTCCGGGGCAAACTGGTGATGTTGTAGCTGGTGATAGGCTTGGTGTGCCTGCCGCCACCTGGGTCCATGCCAGGGTCGCTCAATTCGAGCTATGGCATGCCTGGCGAGTATGGAGCCTTCTCTGGTTGCCCCATTAAAACCCCCACTTGGAATTCATTCTCAGTTGCCTTCATCCGTTGTCTTCATTTGGTGGTGCTGGTGGCGGATATGGTGCAGGTTTGGGCGATGGTGGGTGTGGCGGTTCACAGAATGGTGGGTCTGCTTCGGGTGAGTATGATGGATTGAACATTGTGGGTTCTTCTATGTATAGGTTGCCCCGAAATTCTGTTGGGATGCCTTCTGTGGGATACTGAGAGAGTGGAAATTACGGGTTGTGGTCATCTGCTTTTCCAACACAACTACATCAACCATCGTCAGGTCCTAGAGTTCCTCCTGGTGTGATGTACCAGGGCATGGCACCCTATTACTGAGGTAGTTTCTTTCTTGTATAACTATTTAATTACGTTCATGTTTGATATAAAATTTTCTTGGTTCACACACAACTATCAGGTTATTTTGCCACCATGTATTAATTGTGGTTCATCAAGTTGTTGGGTTTGATTCAATTTGTATTCGGTGTTGTTGCTTGTTCGTCCTTGTGTTTTGTGATTGGCTGGTTCCATTTCCTTGTGTTGGGGTATGCACTGTGCATGTTGATACTCTTTTACTTGATTGAGTTGGTTCACTGTTCTTTTTATGATGTGTTTACTCTGCTAAAGTTTCTTTCTTTTTTTTTCCCCCCTTGTTGCTTCTTGATGGTATAGTTCAGAATTTATTCACAACCCCATTTCCTTGTCTTCCGGTCCTGCCCTGTATTTTTTAAAAGGCCTCCTAACCATTTTTATTTTCACTTGCGTTAAATAACAATATGCTCAAGTGTGGTCATGATGATTCTTTTAGTATCTTCATATGGTTGTGCCCGTATTTGAGCAATCTGAATTCCTACTTCCTCTGCTTCATGACCTCTATGTTCACACTGTATGACTATATCTCATTGTTTTTTCTTTGTGCTTGTTTGAGAAGTTTGCTTTGACCTGGTTTCGTGTTCCCACTCATATCTTTCCATTGGGATTCTTGGATGATGGCTTGCTATTTCAATTTCACTAAAATCGTGGGTACTCTGCTACTTCTATCACATTAAATTTTTCTTATTTTGGATTTGGAAATTGCTTCTTATTTTTGAACTGTGAAGGTGAATTTCCATAATTCTATCTTATTCGTCTTTGTTTATTACCTTGGAGTTGGCACGTTTAGTAATTTTTCAGACTTGCTGCACTTCAGAGTCGCTCATTGGTTGTGTTTGGTATTTCACAATGAAGTTTGTAATGATTTGACATGAGAATTGTAGTGGCTCGCCATTTTGCTTTATGTTCAATGGTTTCTAATTTTCCAGAATTACACCTCTCTGCAGCACATTACATGGAACACTTCATCAATCTGGGTGGGACCCCTCTTTTAGAAGAGTAGGAAGTGTCTTCCTATTCTGTCAATTTTCGCCTTTGTTTTCAGGGATTTCTAGAATGCACTTTACAATGCAAACCTTTCTTTTTGTATGCATGCTTTATCTCTATGACAATTTGCCCTCTGACTTATGGACATATTATCCTTCCGAATAAAGTATGTTCTATGTGAACTTTATGTCTTCAGTAAAATTGTATGAAATAATATATGTGGTATCTCTTTAGCTTTGTTGTGTTGAAACATATATGTGACTCTGAAATATTGTTCCAACTCTGAAGCGTTTGAATACATGCAATTGTATTTAGTGCCTTGTTAGCTAGGAGATTGATTGCACTTTGTACCTACGGGTTTGCAATTTTAATAAAAGGGGGTAATGTGCTTTTTGTTCTTACTTGATGACCTCGTCATAGTTTATTTTTTTGTGTTATATTGGTTGGATTAGTTTTAATGCTTTTATTGGTTGGCTCAATTGAAAAGTTGCTGCCTGCCCTTTCCAGTACTTGTCTTGTTGTTATTGTCTAAATGTGAGACGTCGTTTTTTGGTTCATGAATTTTTTAGTCTATCCACTTTGGTTACTTGTTTTTCCATGTAGCATTTTCCTACTATGTCAACTCTATGTAATGTATTCTCTGGAAAGACACCTTTACTTGTGTAGCTATTACTGTTTTATTTGGGGCATGTTATGTTCATTGTCATTGGCTGGACATACAGGCCCTGCACTAATGTAGATCACCAGCCACATGGCTGGTACCTGCTTGTGTCAATGTTGAGGTTGTGGATCCTGCCATTTTGGCTGTGAGGACAGCCCTTCCCTTTCATTCTCTTGTATAGGTGGATGTTTAATCATGGATTCATTTGTATACGGGTATTTGATTTAGGTGTGCAAATACTTTAAATGGTGATGGTGATTGCGTGATTGCAGACAATGAAATTTTTTGTTGATAAATGGACCGCTGTGCATTTGCTGCTTCACCTATAAGTTTTGGTTTTTGTGACAATTGTTCGTTAAAGTTGACCATAGCTAGTCTAGAATCTAGAATCAGTTCTTAAAAAGAATTGCAGTATTTGCAATAACTTGGAATTTCTGAATGCTTTCCTATTGTCTTTGTTCCTGAATAGAATTACTATTAGTGGGTACATATTATTTCATATCCCCTATTCTCCAAAGAGAGATCTTTACATTTACCATGATGCCTACATGGATTGATCCTTTACAAAGTAGTTATACACTGTGTCTTTATATATAGTTAGAAAGTTAGGTACATTGGAGCAATATGTTTATTGACAGCAAGTGATCGTGTTACTTGAGAAATATCCATGAGTACCCAAAAAGGGTTTTTTTTTTTTTTTAAGAGAGAGAGAGAGAAGGGGGGTGGGGGGATGTTTAGGAGCTTGCAAACCCCTTTTTCAATACACCTATATGCCACTCCAGCTTTATGGTGTCACTACCTGCTGTATATAAGACCTAATACTGTAGTTTTCTGATTCATTACTCAAGTAGTTTGATGTCATGATATGGCTGTTTCAGATAAGCCAATTCATGGTGGACTCTAAGGATGTGTGTCTTGCAAAGTAGGCCTTCACACTTTTACAACCTTTTGATGGTTAGGGGGAAGGAGGAAGGGAGAACATGTGATGCTAAGTTTATTTTTGCCATAGGCAATCCAATTTGGCCTCTTTTGTACTTGTAATGTAATCATGTTTCAGTTTTAATAAGATGTCCAATGTTCATGGCCTTTCAATCTTCTGGGTTTTAGTAAAATACAAAACATTGGTGTACCAGTCACCTCAGCAATCCATACCTTCTCAACTGTTGGGAGAAACTGATCATGTTCAGCCCCAATATCAAAATACTTAAACGATTTCCTTGTTTTCTTTGTATCGTCATTAAAAAAGACTATAGCTGGTGTCTAATCAGAAATTCCAGAAGAAGCAATTCAGCATTGACATGTGGGAATTTCTGAATCCAGGCTTCATTGGCCAAAACTGTCATTTCTTGTAGCTATATAACACTCCACCTCTCAATTTTTAGCCCAGGCAAACTGATGACCACTTCATCTGAGGTCTTCTTGCTCTGACTTTTACAAACATTCATTAAATTCCTACATATACCTAGTCTTTGATGTCTGACCCCAAATCTCTTAATAATAGCATTAAAGTCTCCAATTAACACTCATGGAACACTGGAACAACTAGAGGCAATAGATTCAATCTCTCCTAGATATCTACTCTCTTGTATTTGCTAGCAGCATATACAAAAGTTGCTTCGAAACTCAATTTCAAAACACTACTAGTCTCAGTATAATGTATCTACTGGCTGGAGCTTGAAATACTGCTCACATCAAAAACAGTCCCCAACGATGCCCATTGATTATTATTTTCCATCTTCCAATCAGTAAACATTGAAGAAAGAATTCCTGTCAGCATTCTTTTGCTTTACTTTATTTTCAACTAGAGCCAATAGTTTGGATACCTTCCTTCCTAACAAACTTTCTAAACCTCCCTTTGCTTTATAGGGTCATTTGGACATCTAATGTTCCATGAAGCTAGATTAGCCATTTGGAGAAGAGACTGGTTGTTTGGAAACCTCTCCTAGTGAACTCCTTTTTTTTTCTTCTATTTATTCTTCTTCTTACAGCTGGTACTGCTCTCTTAATGCAACACATCAGGCTCTACTTCACTGTAGACTTCTGGGAAACTAGGCTGTCATTTTGCTTAACCCCCGCCCTTCTCAGCTAGATGACATGATGGTGTTGGCACAATCCCTATTCATACTGCTTCCCTTCTACAGGGAACATTCATGTAGAATTATCTGACACGACTTCAGCTTGTACAGTACCTGAAGAACAGGCCTGACTCCTGGGAGCTGCACTGTTCTCTGTACTGGTTCTGTGGCCTTCCTACCATTCTCCCTGAGGTTCATCAGTTTCTTCTCTTTCTTTTGCCACTGTTGCCCTGCAGTGATTGGCTAAAAATGGCAATCTTTGAAGCTGTCGCCAAAAGCTTTACAACAATCACACTTTTGGGGAGCCCACTGATACTCCGCCCCCACCTCATTCTTTCATTAACAGCTACCAAATCAATTACTTCTGGTATTTCATCCTCAACTCCAATTTCAACACATATTCTTCTAGAAGAAATCCGCTTCCTTTGTTTAATTTGGCTATCCACATTAAGCGGCTTCCCCACTGCACTAGCGATGTTGCTCAAACCCTTGGTAGTCCAAAACTCCATGGGAATGTTGTCAAACTTGCCCAAATTGGGAGAAGTTCTTGAGCTTCCTTAGACATCGTGAATGTACATTGCCATTTCTTTAGGATAATTAGTTTCTCCACAAAGTGCCAGGGTCCTTTCTAAAGCACATCATCTCTACCCTACGAGTGACTAAATTTAAAGAAAAACTGACCATTCTCGGTAGCTGGGACCTCATCTGAGCCCTCCTTGCTTCATAATTTAGGGCCATATTCTTAACCAAAGAAAAGGGATTTTCTCTAAGAAATATCTAACTCAACAATCTCATTCATTTCTTCCTTCCTTACCCACCTCCTCTACCGGGCTCTCCCCTTTCTTCTCAGGTAGAATGTATTCATTTGCATGGCTGACCTGCTGTCTGCTGCTATGGTTGCATGCTAAAAAGTTTAATGTGGATGAACAATGGATGAAATTGGGTTGGATATTGACTACTTTTGGGAATGAAGCTTGGAATAACACAGAGGTGGCACCCCTTTTAGCATCTTTTGAACAACAACAAAAAAAAAAAGAGTTTTGGGCTGACATTGTTGCTGGGGACCAACATCTTGTGCCCTGAGAAGATGGAAGAATTGATGAGAGAACAATGGTCTAGTGACAATATAGGCCTGATTTAATTAACATGTGGCCAAACCTGGTGGTTTCGCCCACGACTTGTGAACACTTTTTATGATGTGGAACAAGGAGCATAATAACTAATTATTCCAGATGGTTCTAGTTTTCAAGTCCATTATGCAAAAGATTCATGTCCTTTTTTATTGCTCTTGGTTGTACATTTGCTTGTGGCTTGCTTTTTTGTTACTTTGGTCGGGGTATGCCCCCATGGTTCTTTTACTTGTGATATTTTCTCTTTCTTTATAAAATTTCATTAACCCACCCAAAACCATGGGCTCTCCTCCTACTGGAGCATCTTTGGCCCACTTCACTTTTCTTTTCTGTTGCCTTAGTCTAAAGTAGCGGGCACAAGGATCTAGCCCACTTATTTAAAATTAAAAAAAAAAAGCCAAGACAAAAAGTATCTAGCCCAAACCAGCCCATGCTGATTTAGCTGCTACCCTAGCCGAGGCCATTGCCCCCAGGAATGTATGAATCTATAATTAGTTTCCCCATAAAGTGCCAGGGTCCTTTCTGAAGCACACCATCTCTACCCTACGAGTGACTAAATTTAAAGAAAAACTAACCATTCTTGGTAGCTGGGACCTCATCTGAGCCCTCCTTGCTTCATAATTTAGGGCCATATTCTTAAACAAAGAAAAGGGATTTTGTCTAGGAAATATCTAACTCAACAATTTCATTCATTTCTTCCTTCCTTACCCAACTCCTCTACCGGGCTCTCCCCTTTCTTCTCAGGTAGAATAATGTATTCAATTGCATGGCTGACCTGCTATCTGCTGCTATGGTTGCACGCTAAAAAGTTTAATGTGGATGAACAATGGATGAAATTGGGTTGGATATTGACTACTTTTGGGAATGAAGCTTGGGATAACACAGAGGTGGCACCCCTTTTAGCATCTTTTGAGCAACAAAAAAAAGGAGTTTTGGGTTGACACCACAGACCTGTTGCTAGGGACCAGCATCTTGTGCCGTGAGAAGATGGAAGAATTGATGAGAGAACAATGCTCTAGTGACAGTCTAGGCCTGATTTAATTAACATGTGGCCAAACATGGTGGTTTCGGCCACGACTTGTGAACACTTCTTTTGATGTGGAACAAGGAGCATAATGACTAATTATTCCAGATGGTTCTAGTTTTCAAGTCCATTATGCAAAAGATCCATGTCCTTTTTTCTCGCTCTAGGTTGTACATTTGCTTGTGGCTTGCTCTTTTGTTACTTTGGTCGGGGTATGCCCCCATGGTTCTTTTACTTGTTATATTTTTTCTTTCTTTATAAAATTTCATTAACCCACCCAAAACCATGGGCTCTCCTACTGGAGCTTCTTCGGTCGACTTCACTTTTCTTTTCTGCTGTTGCTTTAGTCTAAAGTAGTGGGTACAAGGATCTAGCCCACTTATTGAAAAAAGAAAAAAAAAGGATCTAGCCCAAACCAGCCCATGCTGATTTAGCAGCTACTCTAGCCGAGGCCGTTGTGCACAGGCTAGGAAGTACGGACACTCCGTTGAAGGAAATGTATCCGTGTCGGACACGTGTTGAACACCGACACTCGTCGGACACTCACATACACGTGTCGGACACTCCGTTTTATGTGTCTAATTTTTTATCTATTTATTTTTACATCGGACACTCATGGATATGACTTGGACACGCGTGTTCCATTTTGGATACTTTAGGGACACGATTGGGGTTTAACTATAAATTTTAAACCTAATTGTTGGATTGAAGAAGAAGTAGAACAAGTATGCTACTTATGTTGGTGGTTAATTTATTTTTGAGTGTTCTTTATGGATTTTATATTAGTCGATGATGGATAATTGATGAAGTGTAATGACATTTCAATGTTTTGGGTAATTTATGACTTTATAGTATTATGTATTGATGGAACAACTTTTTGGTTGTTGATTTGTTTGTTTACTTTATTATTTTTAATGAAATGTAATTAACTAATTGTAAATGATTTATTACTGATTAAGTAGTGAAATATATTGTTTTATTTATTTTAATTGGTGTTATCATGTATATTTTTTATTTTTTTTTGTAAAATATTTATATATTTGATATATAAAAAATGTAAAATATATTCTTTTGTCGTGTCCTTGTTGTGTCGTGTCGTGTCTTGCATTTTTTAAAAATTATCGTGTCGGCGTGTTTGATATGTATCGTGTTTGACACTCGTGTCTTTATTTGTGTTTTTTAGCCCACAGGTGTGTATGAACTACGAACAGAACAGTCATGACTCACAAGAATAAATTGTGACCAGTGGGTACGACAATTCATACGAACTTTTAAGTCCAACTCACAATCCACATGATGATGTTGTTGTGTCCATTCATTATGGCTGTTTTTCTTTTTTTTTTTCTCTGTAAACAGGGAATTTTTTTTTATTACAACCCCACATTATAAACAAAACTTACTAGTAAAGTCGCAACATAACCAAAATGTGTATAAAATTTACACAAAACCCCCCTTTTTCAAATTTCTTATTTGTGCCAAAGATTGCAATCCCCTATTGTACTATGATAAATTGATAATATTGCATTGATAAAAACATAGAACTTATAGCAAGCATGTTTTCTTTTTAACGTTTTGGTAAATGCTAATTAGGAATGAATTGAATTTCCTTCTTCATGAACAAAAGCACTTTATAATGTACAAACTAATTAATTCAAATCCTTTACAATGTTGTCATTGAGACTAAAAATACAGCATTTTTTAAATTAGGATATAAAGTGAAAATAGATCATAGTTTAGGGAACCTTGGTGTAATTAACTTAATTAAATAAACGGCTAATTTAGAGAAGTAGTAACTAGAGAACAAACCAAAATGATCCACTCACCCATGTGCATAGCTTGTTGAAGTTTAACACTAACGGTGATATGTTTAAATATTCTAATGAATAGTTTAGCAAGTGCAACTTCGTAATTTTGACATGGGATTAATCATGAATGCTTGCACCACTTACACTTAGCTTGGACAGTATAGGTAACAGATTTCAAACTATGAAATTTTTAGTTGTGTTTGGATACTAGATATGTAGCACTCTAGTTTTTTGGTCCAAGGTCCTTTCGACTCGGAGACAAAAGCACGGAACTATGTTATTAGAATTCATCCTCCTAGAAGGACGAGTGCGACTAGGTTTGAATTGTAATTGGTTTGATTAAGGGTTTTTTAAGAAAAATAGGAGTCGTCACCTAACTTGATTAAAGTGAGTTAGAGCACCTAAAACTAAGTATTAATCCGAAGATTAAATTTAGTGCTTTCGGAAAAGATTTTGAAAACTCCCTCAAGAGAGAGTTTTTAAGAAAATAGGTTGTTTGGCAACCTTTGGAAAGATTTAAGCCCTTCTTTGAAAATAACTTCATTTTGGTCTTTCGAAAATAGAAATCTATGGTCCGGGGGTTGGTTACGTGTAGGGAAGATATCCTAAGATCATCACCTTACCCCGCCCTTTCGGTACCTACATGTCTAACCACCCTTTGTTCACTCACTAGAATAACCGGTTACCATTATCCACTTAATATCCACTTTAGAATTTTGAAAACGGGACTTAGTCGTCACTTTTCGGATGAATGATTCATGATGCAAGTTTTGGAAGAAGTTTGAAAACATGAAAGTTTTGAAGGAGTTTGAGATAGAAACTTTGAATTGATAGAAGCTTTTGAAAAGAGGATTGGAGTTGAAATAGAAGTTATGACCGTACCATTTTAGGTTGCCTACGTATCTTATTTGGCGAGAATCAGGTAATTCGTAGTTCGGACAAGAGCCCGATGAAAAATAGGCGCATTAGGGCCTTTGGAATGTTTTAAAGACACATTGAGGTTTTTGAAAAGTTTGAAGACACTTTGAGGTCTTTTGAAAGTTCGAATACATTTTGAGGTCTTTTGAAAAATAGAACTTAAGAGTTTTCACTTGGAATTGGATGTTGTAGTGTTTTGAAATAGAACTTTGGAACCCTTTGAAATGGGATTTTGAAGTGTTTGAAAATGTTTTTAGAACAATCCAAGTGAGTTTTGGAAGTGTTTTGAAATGACTCAAAAAAGTTTGAAGATGTTTCAAAGTCTCGCTTTGAAAGTCTTGGATGTAGAGTTAGGGGTTGGAGACACTCTTGTGAACTTATCTTTGAGAAAGTTTTTTGGAAGTGATTTTTGAAAACACCTAAGGCTTTAAAACCTTAATATGGACAACCTTGAATGTTGCACTTAATGTATCACCTTTCCTTGGGGTTCCTAACCATGAAAGGGGTAGGGACACATTAGGGTTGTGAGTTCTTGAGAACATTTTAGAAACGATTTAAAGATAGAGTGTAGGAGTATTTTGAAAAGGTTATGGAGTTGGTTTTTTGAAATTTCAAGAGAGTGGGAGGTTTTGGAAAAATGGGTTATGAGAGTAGTTTTAAATAGGAAGAATATTTAAAAAGGGGTTCATGAGTTGGAAGCTTGAAATATATTAACCTAGGTTGGGTTGGCCTAAGGTTAACGGTGACCTAAGGTAAACTAATTTGGGTTAGGTTAACCTAGGGTTAAGGTGACCAAGGGTTAACTAACTTGGGTTTGGTTAACCTAGAGTTAGATAACTAGAGTTAAGTTAACCTAGGGTTAGGTAACTAGGGTCAAGTTAATCTAAGGTTGGACAACTAGGGTCAAGTTAACCTAGGATTGGGTAACTAGGGTCAAGTTAACTTAGGGTTGGATAACTAGGGTCAAGTTAACCTAAGGTTAGATTGGAAGATGGTTTTGAAAGGTAGTTTTATGCATTTTTGAAAAGAGTTTTGGAAAACCAATCATGTTATGCAAATGACTTTGGTTGGCAACTATTTTAAAGATCATTTCCATGATTTTGACTCTAGTTAAGAATATAGTTTATATGATTTGGTGCTTAAAAACCATTCTGAAGAAGGTTTTCTTAGGACCATTATAACCTTTATCTTGACAAAAGTGGAGATAGCAAGAATCAACACAACGATGACAACTTTTGAAAAACCATTGTTTTTGCAAAAATGGAGAGCATGAACTTTTGAAAATCATTTTTGAGAAAAAGACTTTGAAAACCATTTTTAAAGGATACTATTCTAACAAGTTAGGGTTCCTATGACCAATGTAGAGGGTGACAACTCAAGAGAGGGTTTCATGGGGCCATTCCAACTACTAATTTTGAGAGAATAGAAACCTTAAAATCAAAGAGTTTGAAAATCACTTTTATGCAAGAATAAAAGAGAAGGGAACCATTCTAACAATTTAGGGCTCTTATGGCCAACATAAAAGGAAGACCACTCCAGAGAGGGTTTTATGCGGCCATGCCAACTACTAAACTTAAGAGAATAGAACCCTTGCGAATTAAAGAATTTAAAAACCATTTTTATATAAGTTGAAATGCAATAATGCAAAAGTGTGAGTCAGGGGGTTAATGGGGATTCTTAAGACATGATTACCTTGGGACTCATCCTAAACTTCAATAGACCAACTCTTAGAACCATTTTGAGAGGAATATTGAACTTGAAAATGACACAAAAATGAAAATAGTGTAAATTTTGCAAAACATGGTTATAAACATGAAAATAAAGTCTAACACACACGACATGAACAAGATAGCATTATGCAAGGGGGTCATGAATACATACAAGGCCTTAGGCTACACTATATAATCAAGAGGCTCCTAGGCCATACCATCTTAAAGTAGGTTAGTGAGAGATCCCCTTACACGGTGGCTCACTAGCTTTCCTCTAGACATGAACTAAGAATCCTCTTGCTTCAAGCATGCAAGAAAATGGGATAGAAGATGGGGATTAGAATAGAGAATAACCTAAATAGGCTACGAGGGAGAAGAAAGGAGTGGGGGAAGACAAAAATGTAAAAGGAATACCACCTTTTGCCTTCAATACACTTGCAATCTTCTATGGATGCTTGGACTTGAGCTAAGATACCTTCAAGTAAGGGACTTCGGAATGATGTTTCAGATAATTACAAGATAAGAAGATAAGCATAAGCTATATAACCAAACAAAACTTGAAATTACATGTGAATATAAATGAGAAAATGTAAAGCTGGAAACATCCATGCCAAACTTACCAAGCTTAAACTTTGCTTCTGTAAATTCTTGCCAATCAAATACGTGTTTCAGAGAAGATAAAAATACAAACAAATATAATTCTATTAAGATACATTAATGCCAATAAAATTTACCTTCCAAGAGTGCAGAAAATTTTGTCTTCTGTAATAGGTGGCATATGTATTGGGGAAACATGACAAACAACTTAGCTTTTGTTTGTTGCAGTGTTCTGGCCTGTTCCTCCTGTTTTTTGTGACTTTTTTTTTCTGCTCATTCACCTAAAATAAAAGTGATCGAACATAGGAGGATCAAAATTTATTAATCAGTATATGAAAACATACGTCATGTTGATGTAGGTGGACGAAGCGCATTCTCATGAATGAGAGAATGGCTGCACTACCTATAAGTTCCCGATCCTCATCAGCCACATACGACACACCAGTATTTGTACAAATAACTCGGAGAGCATCGGGTGCTTCAGCACTGAGTGTTTCCCTGGGAGCTTTACGTAGCTCAATTACCTATTGGTCCAGAGCAGATTTGTATGCTAGGTGTTTGCGTAGGTTACAGGTCCAATTCACATTCTCTTCGGATATACCATCTGTAGTATCCCAAATATCTCTAACATTGGGAGAGCACCCCATCTCCATCTGGATCATACAAATGTATGCAATCATTTCTCATGTCCTCCATAACCATGGATGATTAAAGATCAAGTCCTGGTTGGATCTTTAAAAAAAAGCAAAAAAAGTCAAAAGAAAAAAGATAAAAATAATTAAAAACGTCAATTTCATGATGACTAACTCCATAACGTCTTTCTTTGATTCAAAAGTACCTATCAAATCCCTGAAATCCCAACAAATGTTAGACATCTTTTGGCTTCTCTCCTCACCAAAAATATTATTTATAATTGTCTTGAGACCTCCAAAATCCCTTCTGAAGTCATTCTTGTTAGTCTTTGATTTTTGTCCTCAAAGTGTGACCTCATACTTTTGATCAATTGATATGTTGTCCCAGTGGAGATTACTGTGAGGTACTCCCTTGACATGTAAACACGACTTTTTTAATTACACCCCTATATATGATAATGAAAGATTGTAAATATTTTGAATGGTTTAAATAATTATAGAAAATGAACAAACATATGGACGCTAACCTTATAACATGTCTTGCCATGTCTATAAGCCTTTTTTCTGTATATGGTTTGTCAATTTGAAAAGTCACCTTTCTCACCACATTGTCTTTGTACTCTTCCTTCCAATTCCTCAATGTCTCTCCAAGCCATTTCCAAATTTAAAAAAGAACATTATGGATGTTTAAGACCAATAAAAGCATGAGAAAATAGTACAACTAAATTATCCAGCACAAACTTAAATTCTTCCTTTAAGTTTGCAATTTCAACTTTGATGAAGTTTTTTTTTTTCTTTTTTTTATTATTTTCTTCACATTTTTCCATGGAATTAGCTTTTCGGTTTGGAAGCTGATGCTTTTGGCATCTAGAGGTCACTCACAATTGTGAAATTGCAACATATAAAGTGGTCAATCAATTAACTTCTTGACTCCTTAAAAGATTATAAATAGATGAATAGCTCTTCTGTAAATGAATTGTTTGAGGACATCTATGCCCAACCTCAATG
The DNA here is from genome assembly GCA_033060915.1 of Euryodendron excelsum. Classification (NCBI taxonomy): domain Eukaryota; kingdom Viridiplantae; phylum Streptophyta; class Magnoliopsida; order Ericales; family Pentaphylacaceae; genus Euryodendron; species Euryodendron excelsum. The sequence continues at coordinate 25,434,597 of CM065398.1, forward strand.
TCAAAGGTCTAAACACATAAAACAATATATTTATTGAAATAAAAAATGCCCTCTTGGACTTAGATATTCAACGCAACCTCATACCCAATAAGAAGCCTTAGATTTTAAACCTTACTCAAGTGATATCAAGCTCCTTCTCTAAAGAGGTGTGATCCTAACTTAATCATATACAGAGGAAATGGAAGATATATAAATAGGAGAAGACCATATTGTTATAGATGAAGCTCATGCTATTCTTGTATCCAATTAAAAAAACAGAAAGACAACAAATGAGAAATAGGAGGAAACCAAAAAGCATGTATTTTCTAATTGTATTTATTATGTTTGTTTGTTTTTCTTGTTTTGAGGAGAATGGTGATATATATGTCTTGTTAAATGTATAATTACTTGGGATAGCTGTAGAATGAAATATGCGTTTGTTTTTTTTGCTATCCCACACATAGAAGTACATTTAATTGGGACAGTAGTAGGTTGTAACCAAGAGGGAAAAATTTTTATGAACTTTTCGGCCACAATCATATTTCTAGATACTAAAAGGCCTTGAAATGGGCACGAGCAACTCATTAAGTGTAAACATACTTGTAGGAATAGTTGGCACCCAGATAGGAGTCTTAGTTGGAGAATTGAAAATCAATTTGTAAAATTAAACACTTAATCGTAGGGGTGTGCATGGGTCGTGTTAGGTTGTGTTCGTGCTAGATCTAGAACTGAATTGATCATTTAATGGAATTGAACCGAACCAACCCGACTCAGTTTGACTTGGTTTGGTTTTGTTCTATACCTCGGGTTGGGTCGGGATCATATCGGGTTGGGTCGGTTCTACTTTTATGTATATTATTTGACTTATTTATTCAAAAAATAAAATAATAGAATTGGTCTTTCATTCTTAATTTTTCAAAAAAATAAAAAATGACATGCAAGCACAAATCAATAAATATTTAAGTACAAATAACAATGATCTAATGGCATATATACAACATATATACAGACTTTCATGATATATAAAGATCGGGTCTCAATTCAGTTCTTGGGTTGATTCAGTTCGGGTTCAGAAAATATGAAACTGAGAACCGAACTGAACCGAACCGAACTTATCGGTTTGTCAAATTTTAGACCTAGAACCGAACCGAACCCCTTATAAACCTAAACCAAACCAACCCAAAGAGGTCGGATTGGTTCGATTTTCAGTTCTTTCGGTTCTTTTGTGCACCCCTACTTAATCGTATGAAACATATAGGATTAAGGGTAACAGTATAGTTAATATCCTATTTTGATTAAACACACAATGTAGTGAATGCATTATCTGTAGTCTACAAGCACACAATATATTATGGTTACTAAAATACCGGTAAATGGCAAAATAACACATATAGACAACTTAAAGATAAAAGGTAGTTTGTGTAGTATCAAATAAAACAATACAAATGCTTGATTGCTGGTCATTTCAGGTCGTTGCTAGAGGACTACAAAACCAAAATAGAAATCATTAGTAACATACAGCATTGAAGTATGAGATCTCATATGGCATAATGTTACAGAGTAATAACACTCAATCCTAGAACGAGCAGGAGCACAGTTTAAATTGCGAAGCAAGTTTTTTATTCTCGCCTTACCTTCTTCTTGCTATGCTGCCCAAATGCTTCTTGAACTAATGCGGCGTGCTCAGAATTCAGAATATCATATAGAAGGTCCCTTTGCTCAAGATCTACACATTGTAAATTTGTTACAACTAATTAGAACTACATTAACGAATTAATATTAGGAATGTTACAAATGATCCTAGAAACTTAATTAATTACTTGAACTTGAGTCTGCAACTTGTGCCCCAAATGTTGAGAATGCTTGCAATCTCTACGAATGCGTCTATGATTCATCACCATATTCCAATATCATCTGCCTCCTCAATCCTCCTATTACTTTAAAGCCCTCTTCGTTGATGATATTTTTGAAACCTTTTCATTCTAGTTTTTTTGACTTGTTTAGCTCAGCCAACTCACTATGATCCACCAACGCATCAAAAAGAGATGCACAATAAAACAGTGTAATGACTTATCTGATGTCACTCTCTGATGATGGCAGGATTCGTGGTGGGTTTTTTGCTACGATAGCATCATAATGTCTTAGAATAGCATTGCATTCATCTATCAGATGGCTCGTCAGTTCTTCCCTTGAAAGCAAGTCGAGCTCTTCTTCACTAAGATCTAACCAAGTTTGATGTTTTATTTTAGCTAAAACTGTTTCGTCCATCGTTTCAAGAAGCTCTCTTCATTTTTGTACAAACCGTTCAACCTGAGGTGGATATGGAGGTGATCCTTGAGAAGTCATTTCTCTTCAAAGGTGAAGGAATGAGAAATGGAGACATATTCCAAAGTAACAAATAAGAAAGCCAAGACAGTGGCCACTAGCCTCCTACAGTCCCTCTGTAATATCTCTCAAGCGGACAATCAAAAATCTTTTGTATCAGCTTTCAAATGGCATACTCTGTAAATTTGAGAAACAACTGAGGGTTGTTTTATTGTAGGTCGACTTATGGGTCACTCTAATCACGACCTTCCAAAATCTTGGGCAATTGTCAGACAGTCAAGCTCAATAAGTAATGGGTTTAGAAAAATACCTAAAAGCTCACCTGCTTTGGATTTGTCCTATCTCACTCTGTTATTATTATAAAGCAAATTAAACTCTCTTAAAAAATTTATAATTTTATAAATAAGAATTATCATAATTAGTACTATGATCTGAAATAAAAAATTGTTTTAACTACATTATTTTATGTAAATATTATATACAAATTATCTGATTGTATAAAAGTATCCTCATCATAAGCAATGTTATTTATTGTATATAAACAAAGCCAAAGGAGAACAAGCTAGTTATCGTTTGAATTTATCATAGTTTCTATTTTAACTAATTACAGGTACTGATCAATATGATAATAATTATCACAAAATGTGTTCATATTTGTAGCAACTGTGTCTCTGCATTTTACATATATGATAACTAGGGGTTATATTTATAGTAATTGTTTTTCACCCAAAACAGCTCAAATTTCTCAAGAATTCCCACCTTATAGTGAGTTTTTTTTACTTTTTATTTATCCATGACCATGGCAGAGACATGGTCGTGTATTTCACTGACCAGTTAAGGAATTGTCTAATTATATTTTCAAATAAGCCCCAATTAAATTTTGAAATGATAATTTATACTACCATTAATTGTTTTGAACTGATGGAACACTTGGGTGATATGTTTGGTAGAATAATAATCTCTCTAGTATTTTTCTTCTAACGTGCAAGTCCACATCTTTCTCCTCCCATGCCCTCCTTCTATTAGCATGAATTTCTCTCATTATTGAACTTTGAATTTATAATTATGTATTGTTATAACAATATTATAAATACTACAATTCTTATCCTGCCTTTTATTTTATTCATATTTAACCTTTTTTTGTAAATAAAATTCGGACTCAATTTCTTAATAGTACATAACAAAGTTGGTCAAAATGTGCTTTACTCAAGCCAATTTAGTCTCTCTAATTTTATTTTCTTTTGTCTTTTTTCCAAATTCCAATTTTACTTCATGGACCTTAATTTATTCCAATTTTACTTCTGCCAAGTTTGGTGGAGAGGTTGATAGTTTCATTCTATTTAGAATCACAGGGCGTTCAATGGGTGAAGTGTAGATGGCATTTACGATTTACCACAAGGAGTAAAAATTAATTTTTTCTGAAAAGATTACATTTATGCCTATAATTTTTAAGCATATGTTAAAATGTTTAACATCTATCCATTTTCTAGGAATAGTGGCAGCAACTTTAGAGATGTAAATTCGCCTCGTCTATCCTAGTTCAGTCTTGGGCCCATCTAGCTTGGGCCCTGTCAAAAGACAAATGCTTAGGGCGAGGCTCTCCTCGCAGTTTAAATTAAGAAGTAAGTTTTTTATTCTCTCCTCACCTTCTTCTTGCTATGCTATCCAAATGCTTTTTGATCCATCGCGGCGCGCTCAGAATTTAGAATATCATGTACAAGGGCCCTTAGTTCAAGATCGGCACATTGTAAATTTGTTACAATTAATTAGAACTACATTAACGAATTAATACTAGGAATGTTACAAATGATCCTAGAAACTTAATTAATTACTTGAACTTGATTCTGTAACTTGTGCCCTCAATGTTGAGAATGCTTGCAACCTCTGCGAATGCTTCTTCGATTCATCTCCATATTCCAATATCATCTGCCTCCTCAATCCTCCTATTAGTTTAATGCCCTCTTCGTTGATGATATTTTTGAAACATTTTCCTTCTAGTCTTTCTGACTTGTTTAGCTTAAGCAAGTCACTATAATCCACCAACACGTCAAAAAGAGATGCACAATAAAACAATGTAATGACTTTTCTTATGTCAATCTCTGATGATGGAAGGATTCGTGGTGGGTTTCTTGCTACGATAGCATCACAATGTCTAAGAATAGCATTGCACTCATCTATCAGATGACTCGTGAGTTCTTCCATTCGAAGCAAGTCGAGCTGTTCTTCACTAAGATCTAACCAAGTTTGACATTTTGTTTTAGCTAAAACTGTTTCATCCATCATTTCAAGAAGCTCTCTTTATTTTTGGACAAACTGTTCAACCTGAGGTAGATATGGAGGTGATCCTTGATAAGTCATTTCTCTTCAAAGATGAAAAAATGAGAAATTAAAATATATTCCAAAGCAACAAATAGGAAAGCCAAGACAGTGGCCACTAGCCTCTTACAGTCCCTCTGTAATTTCTCTTAAGCGGATAATCAGAAATCTTTTGTATCAGTTTTCAAATGGCATACTTTGTAAATTTGAGGAACAACTGAGGGCTGTTTAATTGCTGGTCGACTTGTGGGTCACTCTACCCACGGCCTTTCAAAATCCTGGGCAACAGTCGTACGACCAAGCTCAATGAGTAATGGGTTTAGAAAAATACCTAAAAGCTCAACTATTTTGGATTTTTCCCATCTCACTTTGTTATTATTATTATAAAGCAAATTAAACTCTCTTAGAAAATTTATAATTTTATAAATAAGAATTATCACAACTTGTACTATGATCTGAAATAAATTTTTTTATTTAACTACATTATTCATATAAATATTATATACAAATTATCTGATTGTATAAAAGTTCCCCTCATTATAAGCAATGTTATTTATTATATATAAACAAAGGCAAATGAGAACAAGGTAGTTATCGTTTGAATTGATTATAGTTTCAATTTCAACTAATTACAAGTACTGATCAAAATAATAATAATCATCACAGAATGTGTTCATATTTTTAGTGACTATCTCTGCATTTTACATTTATGATAACTATGGGTTATATTTATAGTAATTGCTTTTCACTGAAAAAGCTCAATTTTCTCAAGACTTCCCACCTTATAGTGAGTTTTTGTTTCTATTTTTTTTTATCCATGACCATGGTAGAGACATGGTCGTGTATTTCACTGACCGGTTAAGGAATTGTCCAATCATATTTTCAAATAAGCCCCAATTAAATTTTAAAATGATAATTTATACTACCATTAATTGTTATGAACTGATGGAACACTTGGGTGATGTGTTTGGTAGAATAATAATCCCTCTAGTATTTTCCTTCTGACGTGCCGGTCCACATCTATCTCCTCCCATGCCCTCCCTCTATTAGCATGAATCTCTCTCATTATTGAATTTATAATTATGTATCATTATAACAGTATTATAAATACTACAATTCTTATCCTGCCTTTTATTGTATTCATATTTTTACCTTTTTCTGTAAATAAAATTCGGAGTCAATTTCTTAAAAGTACGTAACAAAGTTGGTCAAAATGTGCTTTACTCAAGCCAATTTAGTCTCTCCAATTTTCTTTTGTTTTCTTTTCTTATCGTTTTTCCAAATTCCAATTTTACTACATCGACCTTAATTTATTCCAATTTTACTTCTGTGAAGTTTGGTGGAGAGGCTGACAGTTTCACTCCATTTAGAATCACAGGGCGTTCAATGGGTGAAGTGTAGATAGCATTTACGATTTACCACAAGGGCTAAAGATTAATTTTTTTTTAAAAGATTACATTTAGGTTTATAATTTTTAAGCATATATTAAAATGTTTAACATCTATCCATTTTTTATGAGCAGTGGTACCAACTTTAGAGATGTAATTCAGCTCGTCTGGCCTGGTTCGGTCTTGGACCCTATCAAAAGACAAATGCTTAGGGTGAGGCCCTCCCCGCAGTTTAAATTAAGAAGTAAGTTTTTTACTCTCTCCTCACCTTCTTCTTGCTATGCTACCCAAATACTTCTTAAACCATCGCGGCGCACTTAGAATTCAAAATATCATGTAGAAGGGCCCTTAGCTCAAGATCTGCACATTGTAAATTGTTACAACTAATTAGAACTACATTAACATATTAATACTAGGAATGTTACAAATGATCCTAGAAACTTAATTAATTACTTGAACTTGATTCTGTAACTTGTGTCCCCAATGTTGAGAACGCTTGCAACCTCTGCGAATGCGGCTTTGATTCATCTCCATATTCCAATATCATATGCCTCCTTAATCTTCCTATCAGTTTAAAGCCCTCTTCGTTGATGATATTTGTTAAACCTTTTCCTTCTAGTCTTCTTGACTTGTTTAGCTCAGTCAACTCACTATGATCCATCGACGCATCAAAAAGAGATGCACAACAAAATAGTGTAAAGACTTCTCTGTTGTCACTCTTTGATGATGGAAGTGTTCGTGGTGGGTTTTTTTTGCTACGATAGCATCACAATGTCTTAGAATAGCATCACACTTATCTATCAGATGGCTCATGAGTTCTTCCTTTCGGAGCAAGTCGAGCTCTTCTTCGCTAAGATCTAACCATGTTTGACATTTTGTTTTACCTAAAACTATTCTGTCCATCGTTTCAAGAAGCTCTTTTCGTTTTTGTACAAACCGTTCAACCTGAGGTGGATATGGAGGTGATCCTTAATAAGTCATTTCTCTTCAAAGATGAAGGAATGAGAAATGGAGACAAATTCCAAAGCGACAAATAGGAAAGCCAAGACAGTGGCCACTAGCCTCCTATAGTCTCTTTGTAATATCTCTCAGGCGGACAATCATAAATCTTTTGTATCAACTTTCAAATGGCATACTCTGTAAAATTGAGGAACAATTGGGGGTCGTTCTATTGCTGGTCGACTTGTGGGTCACTCTAACCACGACCTACCAAAATCCTGGGCAACGGCCGTACGGCTAAGCTCAATGAGTAATAGGTTTAGAAAAATTCCTAAAAGCTCACTTGTTTTGGATTTGGCCAATCTCACTCTGTTATTAGTATAAAGCAAATTATACTATCTTCGAAAACTTATAATTTTATAAATAAGAATTATCGTAACTAGTATTATGATCTGAAATAAATTTTTTTATTTAACTACATTATTCTATATAAATATTATACATACAAATTATCTGATTGTACAAAAGTACCCTCACCATAGGCAGTGTTATTTATTGTATATAAACAAAGCCAAAGGAGAACAAGTTAGTTATTGTTTGAATTGATCATAGTTTCTATTTCAACTAATTGCAGGTACTGATCAATATAATAATAATTATCACAAAATGTGTTCATATTTGTAGTGACCGTGTCTCTGCATTTTACATTTATGATAACTAGAGGTTATATTTATAGTAATTATTTTTCACCGAAAACAGCTCAATTTCCTCAAGAATTCCCACCTTTTTAGTGAGTTTTTTTTTTCAATTTTTTTTGTCCATGACCATGGCAGAGACACGGTCGTCTATTTCACTGACCGGTTAATAAATTGTCCAATCATAAATTTTGAAATAAGCCCCATTTAAAATTTGAAATGATAATTTATACTACCATTGCTTGTTTTGAGCTGATGGAACACTTGGGTGATGTGTTTGGTAGAATAATAATCTCTCTACTATTTCCCTTCTAACGTGGCGGTCCACATTTATCTCCTCCCATGCCCTCCCTCTATTAGCATGAATCTCTCTCATTATTGAACTTTGAATTTATAATTATGTATTGTTATAACAATATGATAAATATTACAATTCTTATCCTGCCTTTTATTTTACAGAGTAGAGGTTAGTTGCCACTGTCTTGGCTTTCCTATTTGTTGCTTTGAAATTTTTCTCCTTTTCTCTTTCCTTCATTTCTGAAGAGAAATGACTTCTCAAGGATCACCTCCATATCCACCTCAGGTTGAACGGTTTGTACAAATACGAAGAGAGATTCTTGACACGATGAACATAATAGTTTTAGCTAAAACAAAACATCAAACATGGTTAGATCTTAGTGAAGAAGCGCTCGACTTGCTTCGAAGGGAAGAACTCGCGCGCAATCTGGTAGATGAGTGCGATGCTATTCTAAGACATTGTGATGCTATCGTAGCAAGAAACCTACCATGAATCCTTCCATCATCAGAGAGTGGCATTAGAGAAGTCATTACACTATTTTATTGTGCATCTCTTTTTGATGCGTCGGTGCATCAGAGTGAGTTGACTGATCTAAACAAGTCAAGAAGACTAGCAGGAAAAGATTTCAAAAATATCATCAACGAAGAGGGCTTTAAAATGATAGGAGGATTGAGGAGGCAGATGATATTGGAATATGGAGATGAATCGAAGACGCATTCGCAGAGGTTGCAAGCATTTTCAACATTGGGGGCACAAATTACAGAATTAAGTTTTAAGTAATTAATTCAGTTTCTAGGATCATTTGTAACATTCCTAGTATTAATTTATTAATGTAGTTTTAATTAGTTGTAACAAATTTACAATATGCAAATCTTGAGCTAAAAGACCTTCTACATAATATTATGAATTCTGAGCGCGTCGTGATGGTTCAAGAATCATTTGGGCAGCATAGCAAGAAGAAGGTGAGGAGAGAATAAAAAACTTATTTCTTAATTTAAACTGCGGGGAGGGCCTCGGCCTAAGCATTTGTCTTTTGACAGGGCCTAAGCCAGACGGGCCCAAGATCGAACCAGGCCGGACGAGCCGAATTTACATCTCTAAAGTTGCTACCACTATTCCTAAAAAATGGATAGATGTTAAACATTTTAACATAGGCTTAAAAATTATAGACATAAATGTAATCTTTTTAGAAAAAAATTAATCTTTACCCCTTGTGGTAAATCGTAAATGCCATCTACACTTTACCTATTGAATGCCTTGTGATTCTAAAAACAGTGAAACTGTCAACCTCTCCACCAAACTTCACAGAAGTAAAATTGGAATTAGGAAAAAAGACAAGGAAAAGAAAAGAAAATTAGAGAGACTAAATTGGCTTGAGTAAAGCACATTTTGACCAATTTTGTTATGTACTTTTAAGAAATTGAGTTCGAATTTTATTTATAGAAAAAGGTTAAAATATGAATAAAATAAAAGGCAGGATAAGAATTGTAGTATTTATAATATTGTTATAACAATACATAATTATAAATACAAAGTTCGATAATGAGAGAGATTCATGCTAATAGAGGGAGGGCATGGGAGGAGATGGATGTGGACCAGCACGTTAGAAGGAAAATACTAGAGATAATTATTCTACCAAACACATCACCCAAGTGTTCTATCAATTTAAAACAATTAATGGTAGTATAAATTATCATTTCAAAATTTAATTGGGGCTTATTTGAAAATATGATTGGACAATTTATTAATCGGTTAGTGAAATAGACAACCATGTCTCTGCCATGGTCATGGATAAAAAAAAAAAACTCACTATAAGGTGGGAATTCTTGAAAAAACTAAGCTGTTTTTGGTGAAAAATAATTACTATAAATATAACCCATAGAAACTATGATCAATTGAAACGATAACTACCTTGTTCTCTTTTGGCTTTGTTTATATACAATAAATAACATTGCTTATGATGAGGGTACTTTTATATAATAAAATAATTTGTATATAATATTAATATAGAATAATGTAGTTAAATAAATTTTTTTATTTCAGATTATAATACTAGTTATGATAATTCTTATTTATAAAGTTATAAATTTTCTAAGAGAGTGTAATTTGCTTTATAATAATAAAAGAGTGAGATGGGATAAATCCAAAGCAGGTGAGCTTTTATGAATTTTTCTAAACCCATTACTCATTAAGCTTGGCTGTACGACCGTTGCCTAGGATTTTGGAAGGCCGTGGTTAGAGTGACCCACAAATCGAACAACAATAAAACAATCCTTAGTTGTTCCTCAAATTTACAGAGTATACCATTTGAAAGCTGATACAAAAGATTTTTGATTGTTCGCCTGAGAGATATTATATAGGGACTGTAGGAGGCTAGTGGCCACTATCTTGGCTTTCCTATTTGTTGCTTTGGAATATGTCTTCATTTCTCATTCCTTCATCTTTGAAGAGAAATGACTTCTTAAGGATCACCTCCATATTCACCTCAGGTTGAACGATTTGTACAAAAACGAAGAGAGCTTCTTGAAACGATGGACAGAATAGTTTTAGGTAAAACAAAACATCAAACATGGTTAGATCTTGGTGAAGAAGAGCTCGACTTGCTCCGGAGGGAAGAACTCAAGAGCCATATGATGATGAGTACGATGCTATTCTTAGACATTGTGATGCTATCATAGCAAGAAACCCACCACGAATCCTTCCATCATCAGAGAGTGACATTAGAAAAGTCATTACACTATTTTATTGTGCATCTCTTTTTGATGCGTCAGTGGATTATAGTGAGTTGCCTAAGCTAAACAGGTCAAGGAGACTAAAAGGAAAAGGTTTAAAAAATATCATCAACGAAGAGGGCTTTAAACTGATATGAGGATTGAAGAGGCAGATGATATTGGAATATGGAGATGAATCAAAGCCGCATTCGCAGAGGTTGCAAGCATTCTCAACATTGGGGGCACAAGTTACAGAATCAAGTTCAAGTAATTAATTAAGTTTCTAGGATCATTTGTAACATTCCTAGTATTAATTCGTTAATGTAGTTTTAATTAGTTGTAACAAATTTACAATGTGTAGATTTTGAGCTAAGGGACCTTCTACATGATATTCTTAATTCTGAGTGCGCCACGATAGTTTAAGAAGCATTTGGGCAGCATAGCTAGAAGAAGGTAAGGAGAGAATAAAAAACTTGCTTTGCAATTTAAACTGTGCCCTTGCTCGTTCTAGGATTGAGTGTTGTTACTCTGTAACAGTATGCCATATGTGATCTCAGACTTCAATGTTATATGTTACCAATGGTTTCTGTTTTGGTTTTGTAATCTTCTAGCAATGACAAGCAATCAAGCCTTCGTATTGTTTTATTTGATGCTACATAAGCTACCTTTTATCTTTAAGTTTTCTATATGTGTTATTTTACCACTTACCGGTATTTTAGTACTCATAATATGTTGTGTGCTCGTAGACTACAGATAATGCATTCACTACACTGTGTGTTTGATTAAAATAGGTTATTAATAGTACTATCACCCTTAATCCTGTATTTTACATACGATTAAGTAAGAGTGCACAAAAGAACTGAAACAACTGAAAATCGAACCAATCAGGCCTCTTTGGGTTTGTGAGGGGTTCGGTTCGGTTCTGGGTCTAAAATTTGAGAAACCGATAAATTCGGTTCGGTTCTCGGTTCCATATTTTTTGGACCCGAACCGAATCGAGAATCGACCCTAGAACTTAATTGAGACCCGATCTTTATACATCATAAAAGTCTATATATATGTTGTATATATGACATTAGATCATTGTTATTTATACTTAAATATTTATTGATTTGTGTTGGTATGCCATTTTTTATTTTTTAAAACAATTAAGGATGCAAGACCAATTTTATTATTTTATTTTTTTGAATAAATAAGTCAAATAATATACATAAAAGTAGAACCGACCCAACTCGATATGGACCTGACCTAACCCGAGGTATAGAACTGAACCGAATCGAGTCGGGTTGGTTCGGTTCGGTTCCATTGAATGATCGGTTCGGTTCTAGATCTAGCACGGACACAACCTAACACGACCCATGCACACCCCTACGATTAAGTGTTTAATTTTACAAATTGATTTTCAATTCTCCAACTAAGACTCCTATCTGGGTGCCAACTGTTCCTACAAGTATGTTTACACTTAATGAGTTGCTCGTGCCCATTTCAAGGCCTTTTAGTATTTAGAAATATGATTGTGGCCGAAAAGTTCATAAAAATTTTCCCCTCTTGGTTACAACCTATTACTGTCCCAATTAAATGTACTTCTATGTATGGGATAGTGAAAGAAACAAACGCATATTTCATTCTACAACTATCCCAAGTAGTTATACATTTAACAAGACATATATATCACCATTCTCCACAAAACAAGAAAAACAAACAAACATAATGAATACAATTAGAAAATACATGCTTTTTTGTTTCCTCCTATTTCTCATTTGTTGTCTTTCTGTTTTTTTAATTGGGTCCAAGAACAGCATGAGCTTCATCTATAACAATATGGTCTTCTCCTATTTATATATCTTCCATTTCCTCTATATATGATTGAGCTAGGATCACACCTCTTTAGAGAAGGAGCTTGATATCACTTGAGTAAGGCTTAAAATCTAAGGCTTCTTATTGGGTATGAGGTTGCGTTGAATATCTAAGTCCAAGGGCATTTTTTATTTCAATAAATATACTGTTTTATGTGTTTAGACCTTTGACATTGAGGTTAGGCATAGATGTCTTCAAACAATTCATTTACAGAAGAGCTATTAATCTATTTATAATCTCTTAAGGAGTCAAGAAGTTAATTGATTGACCACTTTATATGTTGCAATTTCACAATTGTGAGTGACCTCTAGATGCCAAAAGCATCAGCTTCCAAACCGAAAAGCTAATTCCATGGAAAAATGTGAAGAAAATAATGAAAAAAAAGAAAAAAAAAAACTTCATCAAAGTTGAAATTGCAAGCTTAAAGGAAGAATTTAAGTTTGTGCTGGATAATTTAGTTGTACTATTTTCTCATGCTTTTATTGGTCTTAAACATCCATAATGTTCTTTTTTAAATTTGGAAATGGCTTGGAGAGACATTGAGGAATTGGAGGGAAGAGTACAAAGACAATGTGGTGAGAGAGGTGACTTTTCAAATTGACAAACCATATACAGAAAAAAGACTTATAAACATGGCAAGACATGTTATAAGGTTAGCGTCCATATGTTTGTTCATTTTCTATAATTATTTAAACCATTCAAAATATTTACAATCTTTCATTATCATATATAGGGGTGTAATTAAAAAAGTCGTGTTTACATGTCAAGGGAGTACCTCACAGTAATCTCCACTGGGACAACATATCAATTGATCAAAAGTATGAGGTCACACTTTGAGGACAAAAATCAAAGACTAACAAGAATGACTTCAGAAGGGATTTTTGGGGTCTCAAGACAATTATAAATAATATTTTTTGGTAAGGAGAGAAGCCAAAAGATGTCCAACATTTGTTAGGATTTCAGAGATTTGATAGGTACTTTTGAATCAAAGAAAGACGTTATGGAGTTAGTCATCATGAAATTGACGTTTTTAATTATTTTTATCTTTTTTCTTTTGACTTTTTTTGCTTTTTTTTAAAGATCCAACCAGGACTTGATCTGTAATCATCCATGTTTATGGACGACATGGGAAATGATTGCATGCATTTGTATGATCCAGATGGAGATGGGGTGCTCTCCCAATGTTAGAGATATTTGGGATGCTACAGATGGTATATCCGAAGAGAATGTGGATTGGACCTGTAACCTATGCAAACACCTAGCATACAAATCTGCTCTGGACCAATGGGTAATTGAGCTACGTAAGGCTCCCAGGGAAACACTCAGTGCTGAAGCACCCGATGCTCCCCGAGTTGTTTGTACATATACTGGTGTGTCGTATGTGGCTGATGAGGATCGGGAACTTATAGGTAGTGCAGCCATTCTCTCATTCATGAGAATGCGCTTCGTCCACCTACATCACCATGACGTATGTTTTCATATACTGATTAATAAATTTTGATCCTCCTATGTTCGATCACTTTTATTTTAGGTGAATGGGCAGAAAAAAAAAGTCACAAAAAAAGGAGGAACAGGCCAGAACACTGCAACAAACAAAAGCTGAGTTGTTTGTCATGTTTCCCCAATACATGTGCCACCTATTATAGAAGACAAAATTTTCTGCACTCTTGAAAGGTAAATTTTATTGGCATTAATGTATCTTAGTAGAATTATATTTGTTTGTATTTTTTGTCTTTTCTGAAACACCTATTTGATTGGCAAGAATTTACAGCAGCAGAGTCTAAGCTTGGTAAGTTTGGCATGGATGTTTCCAGCTTTACATTTTATCATTCATATTCACATGTAATTTCAAGTTTTGTTTGGTTATGTAGCTTATGCTTATCTTCTTATCTTGTTTTTATCTGAAATATCATTCAGAAGTCTCTTACTTCAAAAAAGTAAGCTAGTTTTTGACTAACATCTTCCTTACTAGGTAGCTCTTTGGAACCGATTCCCCAAATATTGATGTCCCCTTAATAACAGTAATTAGTGCAATATGTTTAACGCCAACTAGCTCAGAAGCCATCATCTAGGTAGTTTGCCACAAAGAGCTCTACCACACCATTATTATTGCAAGGATTTTGAGAGAAGGGCCAAAAAACTTCCTGCATATAATTGATACTGCACAAGTTTGGGGGACCTTAGATATTCAAATTGAGTAGTGGACAGTCTCCCTAGAGGATGGACCTTTCTCTAGCCACTGCTGCTGTTTCAGCTACTGAACACAACTAATATTGCCCATGTTTGTTGACTACCATTTAAGAATTTAATGATAAGCCATTGTTTCCTTCTCACAACGGCTTTTTAGGAGGATTGCAGATTTTGGGAAGGAATAGGTCACTTGAAGGTTGGTTTATAGATCTAATGGAAAAGCTACGTGTTCACTGTAACTGGACTTTGTTGATTAGGATAGGGTTTATACTGAACTGAAAAAAGTTGATAAATTAAATTTGTTTTTTATACTTCATTTCAGGTGTTGATCGGTAAAATGTATGCTGGAGAGTTCTTTGGATTTGTGAGAAAGAGATTCATTTGCTCCCTTCTGAATTAGTTTAAAAGCAGCCCTAAAATTGATGCAAAAATTCTTGAATGCAATTTGACATTTTCAACTTTATTCGACAGGGATATGTTTCTTAGTTTCCATTTTTACTGTTGTGAGCTTATCATGCCTAATTAAGGATTGTCATATATGTTTGATTTCATTATGGTTTGGTCGGTGTTGGTAGAAAACTCAGGATTCTAGAATAGGTTCTGATAATTTCATTAGGTGTCAGAATACTAATGTCAAACTTATGTTTGGAAGATATTTAGAATCACTGGGCACAAAAAAAAAAAAAAAAAAAATGCAGTGGGGAAAAATGAAACATGTTAGGAAGAAAGGTATAAGAAAAGGAGCAGCATGTTGTGGATGAATCAGAAACATTGTGAGCAAACTACTTGGGTATTAGTCAATTATTGGATATTGTGCGACAATAATTAGGTTGTCTATTATCTGTTACCATATTGATGTTTCCCTCTATTGACTATTATTAGAACAATTCCTGAGAAAATGGAGTGGAGGTATGGTTTATTGGAGGTGATACTGGAGAGCTTTTATAATTAGGTTGTCTATGAGTTGGTGTTGCATAACAGTGCATGCACTAACCTGATGCAAAAAGGAATCCACATTTTCAGAATAATAAATATTGTACAAACCAGGAAACTCATGATTTTTCTTTGTATTTAAACATGTACATATATACATTCAGGGTTATGTTGTGTTTCTCAACATTGAGCTAATTACTTGTTGTTTTGTTCAAATTGCAGATTTGAGATATGTGCTGGCTTTATATTTGGAGATGCCATTTCAGACTATTCTGTTATTCGGTTTTCATGGACATCTAGTTTGATTATCTTGATATTTGGAGTTGTGTGTTATGGGATTGTTTACATCAGATTGCATCTTAGTTGAGATATTTGGAGACACCATTTCAGACTTTTCTGTTATTTCTTCTTCTTGGACATGTGGTTTGTGTCTTGATATTTGCAGATGCGTTGAATGTTACTGGATTGTTTAAATGGGGGTGCATCCTTAGTTGAGAATGCGCATGAGTGGATAACCTCATTACCTGGGCAGTAAGCGGTTACCTGAATCGATCACCATGTTTTCCATTTTATTTGTTTGGTAGGAATCATGTTTTCAACTCTCACATTTAAGAATTCATTTTGAAAAAATGTGAGTTTTATTTGTACCATGTCTTACTATGTTGTACATATCTACATCATGCAATTACTTGGATGAAGTTTATTGAGAGTTCTTCTTCTGTTTGTGTTTTCTTTTCTTTTAAATTTTATTCTTGAGCAAGCAGGAACTGAAGTAGTTTGGCTTAGTTTTAATAGAATCCAGAATCTTATTTGCAAAAATTGGTGTGAAAAATTGGATTCGTTAATTATTTCATTATAAGCTTATGAAATGAAACCCTAAAGGAGATTATAATGTATAAAATTACTATTACATCATTCTTTTCAGGCTTCTTTCACTTGTTGGACCAAGTAATATTAAATGGTTGAAGTTTGGGTATTTGACATACTAGATTTTGAGTTCATTCAATGGGCAAAATCCCAGTCCTTGAGTTAGTTCTGGTGATGCTTCTATTGGGACTTCAGTCATTTATGGTGTTTATATTTCTCTGTTATACTAAGTTCATTGAACAGTTAACACTGATTAGTTGATTCAAATATATATAGCTATTTCAGAAGTTCTTTTTTCTTTTCTTTTTTGGGATAAGCATGTCTATTTCAAAACTTCTAAACACCTATATATAGACCAGTATGGTTTAGTTTCTGTTGGACATAAAAAATCTGCAGTTCACGATCTTGTTCATTGTACTACATCCAAAAACAAGGTCAAAGGGTTAGAGTTGCAGATGGGAGGAGAAGATACTAATGGCTGGGAAATAGAACATTGTGTTTTTATTTGTCTAATCTTATTCCTTTTGATTACCTTAAAATTGGGTCAGCTTTCAAAAGCATACTATCTGTACTTGTGCTCTCAAATTTCTTCATGGAAAACATCTCGTTGAAGCTTTGAATGATGCCTATGTCCTTGACAATGGATAATAAGACCATGCAAGAATTGTAGACCTTGATTAAGGGCTACGAAAAGAGAATCTATCAAGAATTACCCAAAGGAGTTATGGTTTCGAATCAAGTGGTGATAATTTTGAGAATTTTTATGCTGTGTTTAGATCTTGAATTTATGGATGAAAAAGAAAATGATCGAGAAAATAAAATTCCTTCACTTGTTTGGTTGTGATGAAAAATGGTGAGTAAAAGAAAATAAAAAGAAAAACAACGACAAAAGTTCAATATTGCAGAAAATAGAATTTATTGATAAATTCCGGTTCATTTACTTGACAAATTTCAAACCTATCAAACAAGAGAATGGAATTTAGAATGCTCCTTTCCTTCTCTCTTATTTCATTTTCCTTTCCCGCATTGTATCCAGTATCCAAACACAGTTGAAAATTTCATAGTTTGAAATCTGTTACCTATACTCTCCAAGCTAAGTGTAAGTGGTGAAAGCATTCATGATTAATCCCATGTCAAAATTACGTAGTTGCACTTGCTAAGTTATACATTAGAATATTTAAACATATCACCATTACTGTGGGGGCGGAGTATTAGTGGGCTCCCCCAAAGTGTGATTGTTGTAAAGCTTTTGGCGACAGCTTCAGAGATTGCCATTTTTAGCCAATCACTGCAGGGCAACAGTGGCAAAAGAAAGAGAAGAAACTGATGAACCTCAGGGAGAATGGTAGGAAGGCCACAGAACCAGTACAGAGAACAGTGCAGCTCCCAGGAGTCAGGCCTGTTCTACAGGTACTGTACAAGCTGAAGTCTTGTCAGATAATTCTACATGAATGTTCCCTGTAGAAGGGAAGCAGTATGAATAGGGATTGTGCCAACACTATCATGTCATCTAGCTGAGAAGGGCTGGGGTTAAGCGAAATGACAGCCTAGTTTCCCAGAAGTGCATAGTAAAGTAGAGCCTGATGTGTTGCATCGAGAGAGCAGTACCAGCTGTAAGAAGAAGAATAAATAGAAGAAAAAAAAAAGGAGTTCACTAGGAGAGGTTTCCAAACAACAAGTCTCTTCTCCAAATGGCTAATCTAGCTTCATGGAACATTAGATGTCCAAATGGCCCTATAAAGCAAAGGGAGGTTTAGAAAGTTTGTTAGGAAGGAAGGTATCCAAACTATTGGCTCTAGTTGAAAATAAAGTAAAGCAAAAGAATGCTGACAGGAATTCTTTCTTCAATGTTTACTGATTGGAAGATGGAAAATAATAATCAATGGGCATCGTTGGGGACTGTTTTTGATGTGAGAAGTATTTCAAGCTCCAGCCAGTAGATACATTATACTGAGACTAGTAGTGTTTTGGAACTGAGTTTCGAAGCAACTTTTGTATATGTTGCTAGTAAATACAAGAGAGTAGATATCTAGGAGAGATTGAATCTATTGCCTCTAGTTGTTCCAGTGTTCCATGAGTGCTAATTGGAGACTTTAATGCTATTATTAAGAGATTATAGCATTAAGAGATTTGGTGTCAGACATCAAAGACTAGGTATATGTAGGAATTTAATGAATGTTTGTAAAAGTCAGAGCAAGAAGACCTCAGATGAAGTGATCATCAGTTTGCCTGGGCTAAAAATTGAGAGGTGGAGTGTTATATAGCTACAAGAAATGACAGTTTTGGCCAATGAAGTCTGCATTCAGAAATTCCCAAATGTCAATGCTGAATTGCTTCTAGCATTTCTGATTAGACACCAGCTATAGTCTTTTTTAATGGTGATACAAAGAAAGCAAGGAAATCGTTTAAGTATTTTGATATTAGGGCTGAACATGATCAGTTTCTCCCATCAGTTGAGAAGGTATGGATTGCCGAGGTGACTGGTGCACCAATGTTTTGTGTTTTACTAAAGCCCAGAAGATTGAAAGGCCATGAACATTGGACATCTTATTAAAACTGAAACATGATTACATTACAAGTACAAAAGAGGCCAAATTGGATCGCCTATGGTGTATCCAAGGGAAACCAAACTTCTGGTCAAGTTAAGGCGTTCTAATAAGCCCAAGCCACCAATCTAGGAGCTTCAATTACAAGCCTAAATGTTTATAAGGATGGCATGGACCTACAATTGAACCTATCCAAGTTGCATCCACATATGACATCAAAAATGACAAATAAAGATCTCCCATTTCCTTCCTTAAAACAGAAAATTGGGAGACCAGCATATGTTTAAGAAAAGTCACAAGACATTTAGGACATGCAATTACATAGCTCAACAAGAAACAAACAAACTGTGCTTAATATCTGAAGATTGATTCAACAAGATACAAGGAAGTCTACTGCAAACAAAAAAAAAAAAAAATGGAAAACTCAAGAAATAAATGCGAGTAGAGCTTGTATTGCCTAGATTTTGGGGCAATGACCTCCGAATTTCCTAAGAACATCATTTATTTACTTTTGATCCATTAGTTTATAATGATTCGAGCCTCCTAATAAGAAAAGTTCCCTTACAGTAAGCACATCACATGTAGCATCTTCTCTAGTCTAGTAACATAATATAATGTCATGCAATAATTTTATATGGTAAGGAAGAAATGTAATGGCAGGAAGATGAGAGTGAAATGGCAATAATCATAAAAATAAATTATTGGGCAAAGTCAACAACACTAATACCAACTCGAATGGTGATAGCGTTTTATAAATTTTGACCCTTTTGACATTTCAACAGAGATATCTTTAGATATGCATGTCCGAAAATGAAAGGTGCGGTCTTCGCCACTAATCTGAAATGGACTGCAGTTGGAGTAACAAATTAGGCAAAACATGTTATCCCTAAGATGAGCCACAAACCCCTTCAGCCACCTTAATGGGGGGATTGTAGTACTTACATGATTCAAACCAACTACTGGAACTGTTACCAAATAATCATCATCTGGAAGGCAATAATTGGCTGCCTAATAATAACTCTTAAAGTGACTCATCATCGTGTAAGGTTTCAACCTCTTCCCCTTTATCCTGCTTACTGGCAGTCAGATCATATGCATATACTTTACTGCCCTTGCCTGGAAAATCAAGGGCAGTCTGATGCAACAAATAGTCTACAACATCAGCCCCAAGGAACCAACCACCTGACCTTGAAGTTATTAAATATCAGATCATCTGATCCAGCACTGGCAGCGGCACTACAGTCACCACCATTATGTACCTTCTATTCTTCTTTGATGACATTAAATAAATACAAGGTCGTACAACTAGAACGTCCAGCTACTTGGACATAAATATTGACTGCGTGCCCATGGAAATCCA
>CM065398.1:25460000-25462500 GCA_033060915.1 Euryodendron excelsum
ATGGTAATTTGAATAGTTTCCAAAAGTAACCCTCTATGAGCCAACATAAATTCTTTTGGCAAGCTTTAAGTCTTGAAGTTGCAACCAAAAGAACCTACTACTTGTTTCTTTGAAATGTTTAAACTACTCTAAAGCATATTTTGAACTTTTTTTTTTTTTAACATTTCTAAGAAATCAATATGATCATGTTAGAAAGTGACAATTTCCCATGAATCATGTTAGAGAATAACCAAATCCTTCAAGATTACGTTTGCATTCTACCCCTATAGAGGGAAACATAAACTTATGTATGCACCATGACTCATCAGCATGCTGCACACTATTAAACGAAGAGTCAAATGTAGATTGTTCATAGATCAAAAACTGTAACTATAAAATTACTTATTCAAGTATGCTAAGACTATTTTGGATCTGATATAGCTCCCAACATTGTGAAAGCCCCATTTTGACCACTAGGCCAAAAGAATCAATTTCTATTTTATCATACATGGTTGTGAACAATGGTCATATATTCATGTAGTATATAACTACTAGAATGTTCCAAGGAGTATTGGTTTCCAACCTATTTCAGAGCAACCGCTAAGCCAGCAATTGTATGATTGTGTGGACCACCTTGAGTATGATAATGAAAAATATCCCATAATTCTTCCAATAATTCGTTGATTATTTTTCCCAATTTTTTGTTTGTCTGGTAGTTGATCTCTGCACACTGCACACATATGTTTCTATGATATATTGCATCTAAGAGACCAATACATCTCTTAGGAGCATCTGCAGAATCCACTATTTTTTACACAGATAAACGAATATGAATAAAATCTAAGCTTGCATGATACAAAAATTTCAAGAATGAAATCAAAGATTGAACAAGAATAATATCAAGTTACTCTATCATCATCTAGAAAGAGCCATAATCATCAATTTGTAAGATTTCATGACTTCAATAGAAAATTGTTAACCATAAAAAAAAATATAAAATCATCAGATTCAACATCTACAACACCTAGTCGATCAAGAGACGATGGTAGTCAGTAGATAACATAATTCAGAGAGAGGGGGAGAGAGATTTCACCTTGTGAAGTTGAGTTGCTTTTTTCAAAGAATAACAGAGGCGTGCGGCGTGCCGAAGAGGATGAAACACTGATCTCCTTGTATCTCTTTCCTAGGGTTTTTTTATGATTAACTCTTTAATTTAATTTTCATTAGATATAAAAATTAAAATTGAAGTGGGCTGTAATTAATTGGGCTAAGTAAAGTTATTAGGCTGAGCAATAAATTAATTAGACTAAGTAAAAGAATAATAATTATTGGACTGAGGAATAAAAAATAGATGAGTTGAACAAAATTAGGGTGGGCTAAACTTAAATCTTTAAAAAGTTTGGACATAAAAATATGTAGTTGGGTTGGGCTCCCCTAGGCTACAGTCTAGGGGAGCCTTTGGCTTCCCTCCACCCCTGTCTGCAGAAAATCGACTAACATACCCTAGCTTTCTAGGGTACGGTCTTTCTTCAAGATTCGACCTCCTGAATCAGACGCTACTGCTCGACGAATAGGAGAGAAGAAAAAGTCAAATATGCATGGAAGAAAAGTAGGGAATACAATGACTTCACTTCCTTTTTTTTCAAGGGGGTGTTTGGACTAGAACTTCACTTAAAGGAAGATTTGGTAAATAGCTTTTTAAGTGACTTATTTGAGAAACAACATTTTAAAAATAAACCATAAACTATAAGCTTAAGGCTATGTTTGATACCTATGGAAAAGAAGGGAGGGAGCAATGAGAGGAAATGGGAGGGAAAATAGGGTGCCCTCCTTGTTTGAATTTCAAAAAAATAGAAGAAAAGTAGAGGAAAACTTATTTTTCACACTACAAATCAGACAAGGAAAGGGAAGAGTCCTTTCCTTTTCCTTTTCCTTTCCCAAGAATCAAACAGAGTCTAAGCCATAAGCTAGTAAAATAAGCTAGCTATGTTCAAACACCCTAAGTATGGCTAACCTAACCTTGGGCATTATTGCACAAAATTATTCTATTTTCAAATTTAAATTTTTTTCTTGTTTTAAGGTAAGAGGGACAAAGTCTCAACTAAACAAGAACATACCTCAGTCGCCTCCTCTCACCTTTTTAAATCAGCAAAAAAAAAAAAAAAAAAAGAAGATAACTTACGAATCTAAAGAAAGTATAGTGGTTAGGTAATAATAAGTTGTCAGTAGTTATTCCTATTAAATTATGACATAGAATATTTTATTATATCAGTAACATGAGTTTGTGACAAAATGTAATAGAGATAACTATTAAGTAACTCATATTACTTTACCATTGAACTTTTTTCCCTTAGGAATGAAAGAGAAGTTGGGAATAGGGCTTCACTTCTTTGACATAATATATCTGAAGCAAAATCTTTGGCATGAGTTTGTGCATTTCACTATGCTTATTTAATAGGCCATGATGATTTGAATATGTCTGTAATATTTTCAATTTTTGCCTTATTTGGCTGTCTATCTA